>LR736871.1:4943148-4989429 GCA_902654985.2 Oryctes borbonicus | reverse complement strand
AAAATATTAACTACACGACATCACCCGAAAGACATTTCTACTGTGGATTACGGTCGTGAAAGCCTACACTCAACTATTTTTCTCATTTGTTTTGCCGCTTGCTCTTGTCTCTTAAACTGCTTTGACCAATCTGTTTTCATTTATTCTTAGAATGTGTCACATCAATCAAACTGAGTACTTGTCCTTGTATTGCGTTGATGTCTAGATTATTTTCAGTTATTCCCACTTCTTATTTTATCGTCCCTTGCTTTATTCTCTATTTTTCGTATTAATTTAAATTCCGTAGCATTTGTTTTTTTCTTTTTGTCTTCTAGTAGCGTTCCATGTTTTCTTTACAACTTAGCTATATTTGGAACTTCTTTCTTTCCGAAAGAGCTTGTTTTTGAGCCATTGTAGAGTCTTTCAGTTTTCGACATTCGTTGGTTTAGTTTTTCCGTATTTCCTTTGTTATTTATTGCTGTTCAATTTTTTGTCCTCGCATCTCTATTCCAGTTTTGTATTTTTTCTCACTACTCTAGATATTCGTTAATTACGTTGACGTTGTGTTATAGATTTCTTTCCGAATCTATTTCATTGCTCCATCTCCCATTATATTGAAAAGTATTTGGATTCAAATACACCCTTGCTTCCGAACAGTGATGCTTATAAAACATCAAACCTCTCATCCCAAATTATAGTTCCTCTAACTATTACGTTTGAATATGCGCAAATAAACATATTGTTTGGAGGTTCCAGAGTAAATGCTGAAAAACCTGCAATGCTATCAATATCCGATTTGAGCATCATTTTAGCTATTTGTAGTCGCGGGCCCTGTATACGTTTCAACTATTTAATTCGGAGAAGGTGGTTCTGAATTCAAGTTTGCTAGAGCCACGCGTGGAAGGTGGTGAAATTGGTAAGGCACGAAATCATAGTAAATGGACCGCGAAACACCGTTTGGAACCTGGTACAATAAATATCGACTTCTATAACCAGGTACTAGGTAAGAAGCGTGAAAGTGTTTCGGAAGGATTACTTAATTGGAGTAAACAAGAGAGAGACTCTTAGGAAATCGGTAGATAGGGTTTAAAGCAGTGGACACCCTTCACTACAACTTTGTCTGTTGCATTCCGTATATTATTATTGAAAGTTTACTTCAATCTGTAAAGCTTATTTCTCTTATGAATATTTCGTTTATTTTTCGAATTACACCGCGAAAAAGGGTAAACATAGGGATCAAAGTTTACCAACATTCTAAAACTTATAGCTCGCTTACCGGAAGAGATAGAAAATCGGAGTAACTTTCCTAATATCATATGTGGTGTGCCTCACGGTTCAATTATTGGTCCAATTTTATTGGCATCATAAACATACCAATATCAAACTAATGACAATTAAATTTATTTCTCACCATGTTTGCTTTATATCGTTATCAATGTGATCTGCACTCCGCTTATGGTGATTATCAGTGATTATCTTATTTGAACGGGATGCACGTGCTACATTAGGTAAATCTGTTAGTTATTATCACTAAAGCTAGAAGTGTACAGGTAGTGCCCGTTTACACTTAAAGAGAGTATTTCCTTCTCATCACTTATCAACACTGCAACAAGTGAAAATCTTTGTGAATCTCCCCAATTCGTCTAATCGTACTCAAAACATTACATGTACGGAGGCAGTGATGGTGATATACCCGATAAATAAATTTCCGGCTATTTTCCCGGCATTCATCCAAATTCGGGGTAAATTCAGTGTATCACCACCAAATAGCAGGAACGGGAATTGAAATGGAGTGAATTTAATCAGCTTGGTTCACGATGAAGAACACCCAAAAACTGCAACAACCACCAATGTGCTATTATCAGGAAGATGTTATAAGTCATTTGTCGAAAGAAATAATCCTCGTACATACATAGAAAAAAAATCCCATTTTTTTTGCTGTGAATTACAGTAACATCCTACGTAATTATTTTTAGACTTTTACAGAAGTTCTCTCGGATGTTACTGCTGGTGAAATACATACTAACGGTATTCGGTTGAGTCATAAAAGTACTCGCTATTAACAGAAAAAAAAAACAGTAATAAATACAACAAAATACAACAACAAGAGGCTGCGAATCAGAATAGCGCGAGCATTCCTTTTTATTTCTAGGAATTGTATGCTCACACTTCAAACGCCTCCAACAACAAATTGTGTTGTATTCCAACGAGTTACCTAACGAAGCACAATTTGCATACTACATTTTTAATTAATACAAGAACCACAAAACTGGCCACAAACTACATTCACCAATAATAATGTATTCTTTCATAAATAAATTAAGAAAAAAATCTCGAAGTGAAGTAGATTTAGAATCTCAGTTAATTCCGTTTATTAATGATTTTATGGAACTAAAAAAATCCCCTCTATCTTCGTTACACATATCTAGATATACATAGAGGTATATAGTTTTCTTGATCTATTTTTTTTTTAATTAACGAAGGATAGGTGCTTCGATATGTTAGATACACGTTCTACACGAGACGAATACGGATCTAAAGCTGGTATGGGACCATTCAATAACGGTAAGCGTGTTATTGTTGTAACTAATTGTAATACAATGCATTATTGCTAACACAGACGGCGATAACGATCTTCGCTTGAAAATACTGGTTTTAATCTTTTATGCCTTGTAATGATAATTGTGCGCTGTTGTACACGTATTGCTGCTTTAATTTAAGCTTCGATTTTAATAAATTCCAGAAGAATATGAGATGGTATTCGCACTGCTAATGGGACTGCTTTGAAGATGTAGATTTTCCGCTACATTTCGAGAACTTTTAGTTACCACCTCATATGTCGAATAAAATTTGAACCACCACAATTAAAAGAGGCCCCAGCCTCCACCTAACCTAATACCATTTACCAACTTTCCAAAACACAATTTTTTCTATCAAATGCTAGTAACCAACATCTAACTTGCGATCTTTACATTACATAATCAAATTTTTTCCCTACATATTCCCAATATGGATCGCTGCAAGAGCTTACAACTAACGCAGTCCAAAAAACGCCACCAATTACAAGCGCGTATCCGTCGGGTATATCGTTGCTAAAATCTCCGCGTTATGCAGGCCTCTTTGGAGGTATCTACGATCTAAAACGCCCGTCGGAGCCGATATTTCGAGCGGATCAGATTCGAAAATCGCCGGCCATTTCGAAAGCGAATATTTTAATAATAAAATCTTTTTTATCGCCAGCCAAGGCGCACGCTTTTCGTAAATATAATAATTATATAATACCCTGCATGTGCAACAATCTATAGGCGACTTGTTTTCGACTTCGTCGGAGATTAGAAATACGAGGTGTGATGCTTTAATTTTCGAATTGATTTGTGAATGTCGTTGCTTTTTTTTTTAGGAATGAGGTAAGTGATTCGTTGGCAAAAGGGCTGGATGGCCCTACGTCTCCCTGGTTTGGTGGCCAAAAACAACAAACTTGTACATTATTGCAATACAGTCTTAATCAGCCTTAGAAATTGATCGTGAAAGCCGTACTGAGTAGGTATCCGCTGAGCCTCAAAGTACCCTGGTGCTTGAACGGATCGAGAGTAGAAGGTGTTGAAACAGGTGTAAGCGTTAGTGGACCCAACTACCACCTAAGAATGTCCACAAGACTCCGCACCAGCATATTTCAAACAGAGATCTCTGCTTTGAACCTATGCGCCATAAAGAATCTCGAGCTGAAAAGGCAGATAGGCTAGTCGAAGAAGCAGCGAAGGTGTTCTAACCTATTTTGTGGTCTCCAAAAGAACCACATAAAACAAATAATAACGACATGCAAAACCAATCAAAGGGCCTCGTATCAGTGTACCAGCACAAAAACAGTCGAAAGCACCAGCAAAGGCCACCTTAGGTTATTCACAGGATTTGTAACCCTAAAATATCACTTATTCAAACGCGGGAAAGCTGAAGATCAAATCTGTCGCATGTGCCAAGAAGATACGGAGACGGCGGAATATTTCTTGGATCTGTTAAACTGAAGGAAGAAGTAGAAATGTCTTTCGGGTGATGTCGTGTAGTCAATATTTTACTTGACGTTTCGCTGACCGTTCTGTCAGCTTCTTCAGAAGATTTCTAAAGACTGAAGTCTTTAGTGAAAGTCTTTAGAAATCTTCTGAAGAAGCTAACAGAATGGTCAGCGAAACGTCAAGTAAAATATTGACTACACGACATCACCCGAAAGACATTTCTACTATGGATTACGGTCGTGAAAGCCTACACTCAACTATTGAAGGAAGAAGATTTTCAAATAGTACTAAGCTTCATTTTTTTATTAGAAAGCTAATTAATTATATTAATCAAGCGCACCTCGTACACGTGCATAGTGTCCTGTGGAACGCGTATACGTAGAGCATATCTCCGCTTTAGATCGTAGGTGGCTGTTACGGTTATTGCCCCCGGTCGGTACTCTCGACTTATAGGTGTATTCGTATCTATAGGACTATAACCTACCTCTACGAGAAGCGCAGCCTCTTCGATCTTTTCTATTTTTCCTTTTCCTTCGCTGGCTGCTTCTAGTCTATGTTTTTATTTCGTTTTACCTTTTACGTCGTGCCGTGTTCGGAATATAACCGATTGTAACGATTTTATTCAATGAATTGACGCGGGATAACAATCGGTTTTATCCTCCTGTTGCGTAATATTTCTTTTAGATGCGGAACTTCTGTTATATAAGTTCCTTATTTTGACTGAAATTTTGGGGCGGCTTTTTTTCTTATGAACCCCTTCTATTACCATTAGCAAGGGTAAATCGCACAATAAACAGGATTAATAAACATTATTATTATTATCCGAAATGCACGTTAAAATATAATTAATTTCCGTCTCGAGTCGAAAACGAATTCATTATCGCCACCCTGTGTTATGAGCTGGAGTGTATGAAGAAATAATTAATTGCTGGTTAAATCTCCGTTGATGATAACTATCAATCCACAGTAAAATTATTTATAATGTTTGTGGCTCAAGAAAATGCGATTTCTCGAATTATCACATTATACGTATCTGGAACGTTCCTATAAGTTGGAATTAAATTAATAAGATCAATTACGATAAATCATGTCTGACATCATCTTTAACGCAATAACAACCATGATACTCTCCTAGATTTTAAATTAGTACCCAATAGTCGCCTTTTAAGTCTTCACTAAAAAAAAAAAAAAAAAAAAAAAAAACACAATTTGATTGAAGCGCGTGGGTTTCGTAATAACGACGAAATACAGGTCAATATCATCGAATCCGTATCATCACCCATTCTTACGACGAAAAATAAAAATCGAAACAATAATACTAAGGCTATGTGTATCCTTACGAGGCCATGATGTCGATGATCATTATCCTTCGATGTTAAACTAAGCGACTATGACTAATAATAAACATCATCTAAAGAGTCGATTTCATTGAATGAAAGCGCATCGTTCCGACGAAGAACAGATGAAACGCCAACTCTTTTTCTATTGTCGTAATCGTTGGTATGAATGTGATCGTATGTATTTGCTTGCATAGAACATCATAGACGCTATGTATAAATACAGCGTTTTCATTTCATTCATGGTGTACTCGATGCGATTGCGGAATTTTAATGAGACCGAAGCCATTAACAACGTGATATTCAATTGCAGTAGACCTGAGAATCGTCTGACTTTTGAACTCACAGCACAGAGCAACATTTTCATAATGAGCCGTATTTTCTGGGGTACGGGTGGGTGTGTTTATTCAAAACAAATCGCCTTGTATTGCCGTAGAACATCACAACGTGTGCACTAAAAGAATCAATAAATCAAATTCATTGGGTCATTTTTATTAAAGCAATGAAACAAGTTATTATTTCAATAAAAAAAAGTGAACTTACTATACCCTGTGTCACGTTGTGATTGCTCTTGTGAAGATATTTCTAAACGTTAGCAGATTTCCATGTCCTCTATTGTAACTGTTTCTGATGTAACCATAAAGTGTACAATAGACTTTAGGTAGGCCATAGCCCCAACTAAAATTGGAACAAATAACGGAAAAAAGGAATCCATAAAAGGATAAATGGATTTGTGATGGTGAGGTTTTGACAGAACACATCAGAAAACGCCTAGAAAATATAAAAAACCAAAAAATATAATGCTAAGATAGCTTAGTTTCCTCGTGGTATTGATGAAATAATTCACGGCAAACGCAATAAAAGGAGAGAAAAAAAAATACACTAACACACGGACATGTTTCTGCGTGGTTTCGAGCGTCGCCATCTCGTGTTTAGCAGTCATGTGAACTGCTCGTGGGATGGTTTGGGAAACAGTACCCGGTTTATGTCGCTGCTTCCTGAACGGCAGACATGCGTTTCTTTGGCACTAGAGGGCGCCAAGAAATGTCGAGTTTGTCGTTTTGAAAGTTGTGGTATTAGCTGTGAAGCAACAGCGACAGAAGGTAGAGATATGAAAAATACTCTCGAAACCACGCTGATGACGCCGGGTAGGCAGAAACATGCCCGTGCGTTAGTGTATTTTTTTCTCTCTCCTTTTATTGCGTTTGCCGTGAATTATTCCATCAATACCATGAGGAAGCTAAGCTATCTTCGCATTATATTTTTTGGTGAGGTTTTGAATTTATTACGTTTTCTGTACGTGTTGTTCTATAATACTGCTTTTGGATCATCAGATTTCAGTTAGCCTAGAACTGTTGTGAAGTTCTACATTATTTAAAATTAAAATCTCACCCTGTATAACAAAAATTTACTGTTACACTGTCCTCCAAATCTGTTTAACCAATCTCCCTCACCAGATGCCCCATCCTCTCTAATTTACTTAACTTCTCTTACCTTTTTGCACACCGCCTCCATTTTTCACCTCTCGATCCATCCTTGTCACATGCTCTATCTAAAGTCTCTAAGGTTGCAGTAGTTAAAAAAAATGGATTAATTCAAAAATAGGTGCAATTGAAGGGAAAAATACCAGAAGTAATCACAAAACAAACGATTAACCACAATTAACAAATGACATAAACGAAAACAAAACAAACCTTTTTATTCCATAAGAATAAAACTTAAAAATCCATGATTGGATATTTTATTTGCCTCGATCAGCAAATATATCCAACTTCACCAACACAATGTTCCTCCCAGTAATACCCCACAACGAGCAAACCAACCACACCATTCATCCCAGCAATAACAAGCATTAATAAGACGCAGTATGTACACGCTGCGGTCTTAATAACTCTTTCCACGGAAGAGAGAACTCCTCAGGAGTATACGAGCAGTAAAGGATGGACCTATATAGAATATAACTTTAAATGCCCACCTCTGCGTTGTGTAATAGTAGCTAAGATTGGTCTCACAGCATAGGTCAATATTTACGATACTTTAACGTAATATTAATTTCCTGCCTCCGCAGTTTAATTTAGAAACAGAAGATGGAGAAAATTATGGAAGAACATATAGTACAGATCTTCAATATATCTATATGTACAAGTTTTTAACGTTACCGATGATAGTTCTGCGTATTGCGCGATAAATATCGTTATAATGTGGTTAATGTCTCACGGATTGAACAGATTGGGTATAATTTTAGAAATATTACCATTATTGGATGGTAATTAATTTATTTTATTATTTTTTTTTTTATACTAATTATTGCAATTGGTAACTAGACTCTATCTAATCACTTATGTACATTGAAATTTTCACCACGGTCCAAGAAAATATGAATATTACACCAAGGATTTCCATAAATTACACGCATGAAATACGACAACCAGAATTCGCGGTTGCAAACCGTCTTTTGCTTATGTACGGCATGTCCAGTCCAGTTAGTTGCACTTTCAAATTGTTGAATTATTCATCATCATCATAACAACAATTATCGACCGTTTAGTTTGATATTAATAGGTACGTGCGCATGAATTATAGATGTGAGAATTTTGAAAAAAATTTCATGTAGATTGCCGTTGCTCAAGTTATATAGTTGTAATTATATTTAAAACAACGATGCCTATGTTAAAATTTCTGTCGATGTTAAGGTTATGGGCCGCTCGATGTACAAAAATGTATTTATTCTTATTTATTTACTTTTGAAAGTGAGATTGTTTATATTTTTAGTTGCATATGTGGCCTTTTCTCTCGATTTCCCCCAGATTAATATTTCGTCCTTGTAAGATTCATTTTTGTTAGGAAAAGTAATTTCGGTACAATTTTCGTCAGTTTAGTCGAAGACCATCGACACTGCGCAATGTTTGAAGAGTTAAAAGAATGCGTTGACGGGCTTTCAACTAAAATAGACATTTTATTGCAACATTAATGGAATAGGACTTCTTCCTTAAAAAGTTCCGGGATGAGTTGGTCAAGAGTAAAGTCCTCACCAACCTGATAATGAGCAAATGCGAGCCGACCGAACAGGGAACAGAAAATCCTATTTCTTCCATTCTCCATAGCGCAGCTGACTCCTACGTTAACGGAACAGGAATTGGTTAAATACGCTAAATTGACATAACACGGTCCAAACCCGGAACACACTAGTTAAATACCTTTCGAGGCATTCCGATTTTAAACCTTTATAGGCTAATAGCTACTTTTATACAATAAATGCATATTTTTTTTTCTTGCATTTACAGTAGCCACATAACATCGTACCGCCGAATTTTCAAGCATGTGGCTGCAATAGAACACATCAGAAAATGCCTAGAAACAATAACAAAAAAAAAGAATAATGCTAAAATAGCTTCCTCATAGTATTGATAGAATAATTCACGGCAAACGCAATAAAAGGAGAGAAAAAAATACACCAACTCATGATCATGTTTCTGCCTACCCAGCGTCATCAGCGTGATTTCGAGAAAATAGAGATAAAAAATACTCTCGAAACCAACGAAATTAAGGAAATAAAATTTCAAGGCATCGATAAGATTTGAACCGGCTTAGATCTTCAAAAATTTAGGTATTAAAAGAATTTAAGCGTGGCATTTCTAATATTCTAACTTCTTTTTTATTCCAGCAGTGTCAGCACGTGTTCTATCTTACACGACCAATTCGTTTGTTCTTTTTTGTTGTTTCAACTTTTTTGCTTCTCAAAGTGTAATTTTCGCGCTTTCGCGGAGTTCTTGATTATCGCTACTCGCAGAAGAACAAAAAGTGTAGATAGCACGCTAGATGTGAACGCCTTACTCGTGCCTGATAATCACAGGTGAAATTATCGATGAAACGACCGCGTGTAACAATTTTTCCCGCTACTGTTTGAAGTTTTACGAAGGAAAGAAAACGGATCACGTTACGAGCTGTTGCTAATTCAATTTTCGTAATTACGACGGAGAAATGATACGTTGTCCGCTTTTAAATTACTTAAGCTTCTCCAAAATCTCCGCGGTTACGATATATCGTCGATTTAAACTTCGTTCTTTTTCCTCTTTAGGCGGCTGGAAAATTAATCGGTGCAATTACGTAAATATTAAGAATGTATGCAACTTATTCGTCGATAATCAGCGTAACTTAACCGCTATAAAAAAAATATTTCGCGACTCTCTCAAGATCATTACTTGCGTTGCGTATTTGTGCATACAATGTTGCTCATAAATTCGAGTCTTAAATAATTTTTACAACATTTACGTAGAAAATATTGGTCACATTCTAAAACTAAACCATGCGAAAAATACGGAAAAACAGACGAAAGCGCCTCTTGTCGTTGTAGCACGAAACGTAAAACATGTATCCTCCTTACTGTAATAAATTAAACAGACCGGAAGAAGACAGAAATCCGTTCTCTCTGTTCATCAAAATGGTGTTCCTCTTAATATAAATAGTTACGTAAGCGTGGCGAAGTTACGCCCTTAATCAATGCCACGTTTTTTATGTGTTTTGCTACATTTCATGATTCTATCCTTCCATATCACTACTTCTAATGTGCTCATTGAATCTGGTCGTCCTTACTCTCGACCAAAGAAAGCCCAATCAAAACCGACAAATCTTTAACGATCTGATGGGGTCATCCACAAAGAGTTCCTACCACCAGGTTAGACGATTCATGCAGACTTCTAGCTACCAATTCATAAATGGAATCAATATCAATAAGTAATACTCTCAAAAGCATTTTGAGGACGAAATGACAACGATGACGAGTGTCCGTGAACAAATTTACGAAACTCGGTGTATACACACGGTACGACGTACAGCTGGAGCTCTGAATCCGAATGACATTGCTTCGACAGTTCCGCACTTTCGCTTGGGTGTGGTCGTTCTTACCCGGTCTACTATCGCGAGTGTCGCAACCTCTCCAACACAAGACAACACACGCAGAGCAAAGGAATCGTCGTTGACGATGTGTAATAATAATAATGGCATAGCGCGCCTCGCTTAAGAAGGTAGCCGGCAGCCGGGTATACGATCGAGCGAGTTTCTGCACGCTACAAACTCTAAACGCTTACATTTATCTGTGCAGTGATGTTCGAGTCGAATGTCAGGAAGCTCTCGAACATTGTCATATCTCTATAATGTACCGCAGTTGAGAGTGACAATTTCGTATTTTCTATTCGCCACGTTTCTGAAGTCTTTGTTGAAAGTCCAATCGAGAATTGGTGAATTTGTGAGAAAATTTATTTCATACCAAGCCACCGTCGATTACTCATCATTTTAATATGAACCGCACATTGAAGAAATAATATATCGATGCAGTATTTCCAAGAACAACTCAGCTTACGAGTGCCTTTGAGAAAATATTAATTGCCATTAATTTTTCCAAACCATTTGATTGTTTCTATCACGATATTCCTTTTGATCTTATTGGGTTAAAATCATTTCGTCAGATTAATTCAGATTCTTTTTTATAGATAGGGTACAGCTTGGCCAAATTATTGAAGTGCTTTCTGATCATTTGAGTGGTCCGCAGGGACCTACTCTCGCGATTGTCAATAAACATTTAGCTAAACAACGCTATTCCATGTGGTTATATTGTACACGTTTCAACAGGATAACTACCTCAAACACACTATCAGCGTATGTTTTTTGGACGAAAATTTCCAGAACAGGACAATTTAGCGCACGGACAACCCGGTGCAGGAAGCTGCTTTAAACGCATAAGTAATTATTTTAAATAATTTTAGTTCGAATAATCACTTAGTGAATATTTACAAAACCTCATCATTGCATGCCAAGGAGGACTTCCTAATCTAGCGACTTTGTAGAAAATGGTACGATGAAAACGACAAGAAATTCATCAAGCACTCGTTGAATGTGTACATGTAATGGTCTCGATTAAGGATGGCTTTCAGAGGATTTGTCTGCGTACCTTCGATGACCCCCGTAGCACACAGACCTGCTAGTCTTTGTATGCCACTTAGCCACCTTATTGCCTCTACCTGGAATGTCTCCATTCACCATAACACCGAGCCATATGTTATCATTGGCCTGATGACCCGCATATATAACCACAGCATCTAATTCCCACGTTTTTCCGCACAATTTTCTACATCCACCTAAGGCAATAATAGATTTATTGAACTATAGCCCAAAGTATTTCGTTTCTTTGGCTTCACCCCATGCACTTGATCCCTAAATAAGCAACTCCTACGCCTGCTCAGTATTATATTTCATATCATTTGACATTGATTGCAAACATTTAATTATTTGCGTCAATATTATATAAACATTAACAAATTAATAAAGTTTGCGCTAATCCTGACATCAGACTTGGATATCGTTGTACGTATATGTACGAGGGGGAACAACATGTGAAGGTGTATATACGCGTTTGCCCTGAGGCTAAACGCGCTGTAGTTGTCCTCATCTAGATCACCGGGATCGATTTTTAATATCCTATTGCGACACGGCTATAGTCATGTTGGTAAAGAACGTAGGTGCTTTCTTAAAAAATCTTTGCATAAACTTATAGATTAAAGGACTTAGTTCATAAAAATACAAACAGATCAATTTTATCTTATCTCACAGGATCATAACTTCGTATCTAACTGGATTCCTTTCCATTCTCAATTCGAAATACTCGCATCCTGCAATAAATCCGACATTTTTCTTCCTAGATCACGGAGAGGTACCCGCAGTTATATAGAAGCATTGTCTTCGCGTACCCCGACGTTACGTGCATAGATGAGTACCTACGTTTCGTGACTGTAATGGGTACCATTCGGTTCGTTCGCGAAACATCGAGACACGAGACTTGGCCTTAGCGTATTAGAGAACCGTATTCATGCAAAGCTTGATCGGTGGATGCTGGATCGCGTGCCCCGAAACTCGTGGCGTTCGCGTGCCGTCAGCTAGCGCTAGCGCCTGACCTACATTGTGACCTTTCACTCCTCAGCTATGCATCCGCTGCGGTCTACGCCCGCTATTGAAAAGCAGCACGTCTATGTAAATACATCTACATACGTATACGGACACAGAGAGAAGTTCTAGTGCATTGCTATTCTAGTATTATTTTTTGGTTATTGTTTCTAAGCATTTTCTGATGCGTTCCATTGGCAATTGGTTGGGTTAACAATTAAATTTGTAGTAAATCATAAATACTTCCCACCAATAACACTGTAGTGAGCAAGTAAAACATAAATCCACGTAGAGTTTGAGGATTTCCTTTTTCTGTTTATTTTTAATCACTTTTAACCTGACTATCTTTAATTTTTTTCTGACTTGTTATGGTAGCTGCACATTCTTTCTGATTAAACCTACTTTATACTCTCAAAATACTAGTAAAATGCCTCTTTTAACCATGTTCCCCAACGTGTAAGGATCGGTTTTGGTGGTTCAGGGGTATGAGAACAGAGTCTGTGAAATTCGCGAATACGTTTTGGGGATTTCAGAAACACCGCTTTTGTACTCGCAATGAGCGCATCCACCTGTGGATAACATCTACGAATTGTCCCTGCCACAAGATGTAGAGCTTGAATTTTACATGTAATAGGTAGAAAGTTACCCCACTGTTCCTTAAGAGACCGGCCAACAGAAAGCATGGTTGCGGCAGCACGTGTCATAAGCATTAAGACTTGATCTCTGGATTTAACACCACTTTTGAAATTACTTCGGCAATACATTCTTCTATTCGTCTAGAAGCTAATAAAATTGAAGATGTGGTTCCATTTCGTGCACCATAATATTAAGTACAGATTTTTTTTGCAATCATTTCATCCACGCCCAAGCACACTTTCTTATTTTTCAGTTCAGCCTTAATTTTATTTTCTAAATGTAAACGCACAGATGGTAAATAATTTCGTCACGTGGTCCTGCTCGGTAAGGTAATATTGGCGTATTTGTTCCAAAATGAAATAAATGAATCGTTGTTTAACAAAGTAAGGGCCAGATTACACTGACTCTAAATCAAATAAAAATTGTTCGTATTTTCCGGTGACACCGGTTTTGATATTATTATGGTTTGCTCTTTGTACACCATCGTAAGTCAAATCCGGATAATCTGTACTGAACCTATCCACTGCCTTTAATAATAGCTGTTCCCTCAATCTACGTACCTTCGACATTATTAAATACAGAACTCAAAGTACTGGCGGCAGCGAACTAAATACTGACTAGTGTTTCGCATGCGAAAGTCCATTCGTTAGCTGCGCCGATGGAGCGCACCCGAATTTGCCTACTCTAATCATAATCGTAAATCTTAGTTGAAGGAACAATAATTTTGTTATCTCAGCCTCCTTTAGCTATATACAGCATTCCTTCTGATTCATAAAGAAAACGCCACTAATTTCGAAGGAACCGCATCTACTCCTGCGTACAATATCCCTGAATTTAGAAGAAATTCGATCCCCATTACGTCACCTAACTCTACATCAAATATTACACGACCGACACGAGAGGGTAGCACAATACACGCACACAAACACGACAACCTGTCTTGCCGATGACTCACGCTTCAAGTCCTACACCATTTCAGCAAAGATCTCTATCTTATTGTATACCCGCGAAAATCGTAATCCTACATTACGCAGCGGTTTACCGCATCGATGACAGCTTATTTTTGCTGTTATAAAGTCTTGTCGGAAAGAAGATTACGACCAGCGAAGAAATTTAATACGCTTTCACTCAATTTAACCGATGTATGTGTATTAATTTGATGGTTTACGGCTCGGTTTGAAAGATCTAAATCGTTGGATTGTTACCGGCTATTTTTTTGCGAATAAACTAATAAAATCCGTTTGTTATTAATAGGTGTTACTTTCTTGACTCGGATTTTTTTTTTTTTTGTTATAGCGTCAAAATGAATAAATATAATCCCAATTGTTATCGTAAGTTTTTTTGCTTGCGCATTTTAGTCCTACGCCGTGCCGCGGACTCCTTTCTAATAACATTTTCAACGTCGAAAGCAATTATAACCGTAAAATTGCATTGACGAAAAAATTTTTGCAAATTTGGTACCTTTCCATCAAGCATTTTTTCTTTTAGAAAAAGACGCGATAATATACAACGCTTTTCGAAAATATTGACACGATTTCGCAAATTTCCCATAACAAGATTCTGTAAAATAAAATAACATTAAGAGATAACTCAAAAGTTTTCGAAATGTGACGATAAACAAAATTGAGGAACACCAGCAATTTCATATATTCTGGTATGGTCGGTATTATCCGTAAAGACTTTTGTTGTTAAAGCAAGCGTAATAGTTAATATAACCCAGTTGGGTCGCTCACCGCCCTGCTGCACCATCCTGCTCCTTAAGCTTACATTATTTCGAGATATAAATTGTTAGTTTATTAGAGACAAAAGCTATTTACTGAGGAATTTAACGATGTAAACTTTTCAATTAAGAGAATCTTTTATGCTTCTATCAAATATAATAATGAACGGTCATTATTATTAGCAGTTATTGCACCTGTGCGATCTTCTGCTTATGTTACACCTTTTTTGGTTCGATATAAATATCCAGCCGCGGATGTTCAGCCGTAACTGTGACAAAATCGTATTGATGCAATTAAATAATTTGGCTACATTCTACTTTACTCCTGCTGCAACCTTAGATAACCACAGCTTTTCACATATGTAGGTACAGAGGAGAATTATATGTTAATTATACGCAATTCTCTATGAGAGACCCTCTGGTTGTTCCTAATGATGTCCCCCAAACCACACCCATAATAATTTAACAATTATTATATATTATAGACATGGCTAAAAATGGCTGAAATAAAAAATATAATTATGGGAAAAATAATGTTTCTAGATCTATTGCGAAGCTATCACAAGCATTTCTATGCCAAGAAAGCTGATAGAATTTAACACTATGCTTTTTTCAAAAAACAGTTATTAACAATTATCCAATCATCGACTTTACCCCTTATTTCCAAGGTTTTCTTGGTAAAAGTGCATTTTGTTGATAAAAGTGAAACATTCACTGAATCGAAGGTGTTGATCAAATCTCATTACTCCACAATCTCTCTTTCTATTCAAAATCCTTTCATAAACTCACGTTGACTCGTCGTAACGCAGATTGTTTGCTTACAAAAGAATAATTGTCATTAAAAGCAATCCTTTCAAAAATCTTCCAAAAAAACACGTATATCTGTATGCGTTGCATTTCTAAAACTATAAATATCAAATATACACCAGATCTTTACATAATTTTACCGCGACAACCGCGCTTTTTTCGCCAGAATTCGAGGATGTCGAAAAAAATCTACTCTCTTACTTTTACAAAACAATTCTTTCTGTGAAAGTGAGCCCGATTTCGATCCGTTAATGAAGACACGCAAGATTGAATCTTACATGGCAAAGTGACGGTATTTTTTGTCGTACCGTATTTAAACCAAGTTTATGTAACGCCAAACAAGCGACGGAGGTGGTTTTATTTATTTATATCTTGGTTAGGCATAAATATGCATGCTTATGCAGCTTTTTGACAATAGCTTTCATCGGTGGCGTTGCAAAATAAACCGAAAGCTATTTCAACGTGTTAGAAATGAGATATCGATTAATAAAACGGATGACGTAAGATGTACAGAAATGAAAAGGATCTAGATTCTTAGTTGGTCAAGTTGTATATATTTATGTAAAGAATTAGGAGTGCGTTTGGTCTACTTTCAATGCAAAAACAAAGAAGTTATTGTAAATAAACAACACACCTCATGAAGTACATTTTAAGCGGCTATTGGCTTTTTTTAAGACCAATTCCTAACATGGGATCGCTGAGAATCTAATATTTTAATCGCAAGAAATAATTAAATATATTTTTTTGTAATAAATTTCTTTATTTCGACAATATCTTCATTTATAATTATTTTATAAGTATCAATGCCCAAAAGAGATTCAAAACAAAAGAGGTGACAATTTTATTCTATTTTTGTGGTATATTCAAAGAAGAAAAAAAAATGATAAATATAGAAGAAAAACATAAAACGAAAGGAAAAATACAAAAATAATTACTCTAGTACGTCCACTTAAATCTAATACATTCTTGTTTCTTTGCAAAAAATATTAAAATATAATAACAAAAAAAATTATATACAGGGTGCGTCAAAGAAAACACTGCCACATTTCACGATAGAGAATTGTAAAATTGAGAACTTTTCCTAGTAGATTAATTCGAACTCATTTTATCATCGTCTACTTATCTTGAAAGTTTGTCGATGTTTTTTAAACGAACCCTGTATAATTATAATAATAAAAATAATAATATTAACTTTGGCTTATTTGGAAATAAGAATTTAAAACGAAAATCCAATTACCTCACCTTTGCAGTGAAGACAGAAACAATATAGGATCTAGTTATATTACATATTTCTTTTTTATTTTATTTTACCATTTTTATAATTGAAATTCCTACCTTTGAACAAATTTCCTTTCAATTTTTTCCGTACATTATTTTATATATGTATAAGGTAATATAATACAATTTTTCTTTAATAATAATAGTAGTAATCGTAATAATAATTCGGGTTCAGTATTGCACCCTATATTTTACACGTTATTCAATTTTTTTTATTACACTTTCATACACATAAACCGTCATTCAAATTTTTTGTATATACTTGCAGTTATTAAACTTAAAGTTCGTTTTATTAAATTTTATAGTAGTGTACAATATTTTATATTTATAATATAATATTTACAGAAATAAAAGAAATCTATGCAACCTTAAACGGTACCAATACAATATTACAAGTAATCTGACTAATTTATTATACAAAAATAACAAAAAAAAACTAAAAGTCTCAAGGAGATATCGTAAAAAAAAATGCTAAAATTTTGTGCTCTCACCATATTATTTTGCTGGTATTTAGAAGTAAGAGATAGAAAGTAAGAAAGGATCATTTGGGTTAGAATTCGAACTTGTGCGAACTTTCATACGAATCGGGTGCCACGTATGTGCCGTGTTGTGTATAGATTGAAGGTTCGAGAGTATGAAGAAAGAATCTAGAGAAAGATTTTCATAAAATTGCATGTGTTTTATTAAATGTAAACGTGGTTTTGTGTGTAGGAACTTATTTTAAGAAATTTTATTTACAGGGTGTTTTTTTTACGCTTTAATCAGGTTTGTCAATATTCATTTTGTAAGGGAGTTAAAACTACCAGTTTAATATTGAAGCAATTAAAGAAGCATTGGGAATTTGGGTAGTTCAAATAGAATACTCTGTACTTTCCGATTTCGAAAACATATACATTATCTATTAAAAAGAAATATGTACAGGATGTTAATTCTTCAGCTGCTGTCAAATTTTTCAATAATAATAACGGATATTCACTAAAGTATAGAAAAAAAACACTCTGTATATTACATTTTAACTCTTAAAATGTACAAAATGTTTATTTATCCTTTATTTCACGAGTTTAATGGTAAATAAGTACTAAATCAATTTTTTGGATTTGTACCAAAAAACGGGTAAATTTTTTTGATATTTCAAGAGAACACTTAAAAAGGAACCGAAATCTCGAGACTTTGAAGCAAAATGAAACATATATTGTTTACATATGGAGAGTACTAAAAATTTGGCTTTTAATTAACAGTTTATTTTTATCAAATATACTTTTTTTCCTGAAAAAATTCCACGTTTCGTCTAAAAAATCTATTGCTAATAACTTTAACGCCCAACCCCAACATTTTTGTTTATTAGTACTTATTTATTCAGAAAACCCTTACAAAATATTGATCACCCTATACAACAGCACTAAGTAGACACTTCTAAAGTTTGGTCGTTGTTATTCAATATCTCGTCTTTGACCTCTTGTTTTATTGTCCCACCACTATTGTTTGAGTTGAAATTCACCTTACTTACAGGGTAGTCTTCTTGGGGTGATTCTTCAGAATAAGTCTCGGAATCCTCATCATCCTTTTGAAGACCGTGAGCGTTGGGTGGAGTATACAACCCCGTCTGGTTAAAGCTATCACCACCGGAATAAGTCACTTTACCCATAAATGTTCTTATCTCGTCGAAATACGCGTCTTCTCTCTCGTTTTCGTTGCTGCTTCCAGGTGAATCGGCAACCGCAACGCCTCCACTCCCATCGTCGGCTTCGTGCTTCTTCAAGTGCCTATCCAAGTTGGTTTGTTGGCCAAAGCAGCGATCACAGAGTGGACATTTGAACGGCTTCTCCTTGTTGTGAATGTTCCTCACGTGCCTTTGGAGATTGCTCGATATGCTAAAGGATCTCTCGCAATATCTACATTTGTAAGGTTGTTCTCCAGTGTGAGTTCTCAAATGCCTGGTCAAGTTGGCGCTTCTAGGAAACACTTTCCCGCAAAATTTGCAGGCGTAGCGATCTTTGATTTTGCCCTGGACTTGCTGCTGCGCCTGGACTACGTCATGATAGCTTTTCACAGCGCTGAAGTTTTGTAAACCTGGCCTTAATAAATCGTAACTTCTTTGTTGTTGGAGCGTATTTAAGAAGGAGAATCGCGAAGGCCCGAATGGTGGTGGCAATAATCTATCACTAGCCTGATTTTGGAAGGCAAAATTAGGCCTGTATATGTCAAAAAAAGGATGTATGGGATGTATGGGTCTCGGACAAGCCATCGTTGTAGGTTTCTCGAAGCTACGCTCTTTTTCCTTGTCGCTTGTCTCTTCGACATCTACTACCTCGATTTTCTCATCTTCGATTTTGCTATGGTTAGAGTTTTCGTGGTGTTTTTCTACCCTTTCGATCGATGGCTTCGTTTTATCTTCTTTTGTAACATCTTTTTTCCCTACACTTAAATCTAAGGGTTTCTCGCCATCTTCTTCACTGCTACTTGAAGATTTTGAGTTCTCTTCAACTCTAGACGGTGAAACCTTTCCATCTTTATTTCGCGATAAATCCTTAGGAAAAGGATGTTCCTCGTCTTCAGAGGTGGTCACTCGATTCCCTAAACTTCGCTCTCTGGTGGTCTTCGAAAAAATACCAGCACTAAGAGGCGGTCTAGCAGGTGATGGAGTTAGATGGGCTTCCTCGGCTGTTGGTGGACTCACCTTCGCTGTAATTTGAGCCAATCTCGGTGGTGTAAACCTCTCCTTTACAGGTGATATCCTCTCCGGACTAACCGTACGCATCTTCTTCAAAGGTACATCATCGCTATTCTCAGGTTTCAGTTTCGGAAGCTGATTAAAAAGTAGAGGATTGATAAAAGGTGGTCCCGGAGGTCCCGTTGTAGGAAACAGCTGGGGATACGGCGGAAAATGAGGTGGGAAAAAAGGCAACGGACAAGCCGGAGGTCTATACATCGAAAATGGATTATTACTACCCATAGGACTCAGAGGAATTTGCTGGTGATTCCCAAGAGATGGCGTAGGAGTCGTAGAATCGCAAAACCTTTTATGTTTCGAAAGAGAAGTCACCGTGGAGAAAGATTGCGCGCATTTCACGCACTTAATTTGCATCCGACAATCAGCGTGCATCCGTTTGTGCCTGCACAAGTTCGAGAATTGCGTATAAGCCTGCAAAAAGGTAAAAAGATCGCATTATACGAAGCCCGAAAGGAATCGACGATTGGGACTCACCTTAAAACATACTTCACATTGAAAGGGTTTCACCGAGGAGTGTATATGAGTGTGCTGTTTCAACCCGGAGGAGGTGGCGAAGGTTTTGCCGCATTCCGGGCACGCGTGGGATCTGGCACCGACGTGGTGCGTTCTAATGTGCCTCTGTAAGTTACTAGGATCAGTAAAGACCTGCAAAAATCGCCAGTACATGATGTTTTATACTTGTTTTAGCGTTTAAAGTGGACTTTTTTTCACGTAATATATAAGATCTTGCTTATGCCTTATTATGTAAGTGCTGATGTTTTACAAAGCATTAATATTCAAGGATAATGGATTATTTGGATTTGGATTGAAGCCTCATATAATACGTGGAAACAATCCACTACTCGAATTAGAGAATTATCTCCATACTTACCTTTGTACAATTTTCGCAATGGTATTTTTTATGTTCTCCGTGCTGGATAGCCTTGTGCTTGATCAAGCTGGGTCGATAGGAGTAGGTTTTCGGACATAAATCGCAGCTATGTTCGTCTCTTCGATAGTTATGCTTAGCTATGAGATGTTCGTCTAATCTGCAATAAGAATGAATAAATTAGAATAAATCCTGTATTACCGTCTCTACTACTTCCATTAGAAATTACTCTATCATCTATTACGATGAATAATTCCAGCATATTTAAAACGATAGTCTATATTACCCTTCCGAAGACTAATCCATTACACTGATGATTGCTGACGACCTTGGTCCCCAGCAAGCCACTATCTTGCCACCACGAAATGTCTAGCGTCTATTATCGTCATTATTAAACTACTTTTGATGGTCTGTGAACAGGTTCAGGTGTCGTCTCTAGATTGTAATCATTTTGAACGTTATACGCCGTGTTAAAAGAGGACAGTTAGTAGATTGGTTGGAGGTGGGGGCGGTGGTAATATTAGGGTGAATCGCGTGCTACCTCCAAGTGATATTGTCGGCGTGAAATTTAAATAATTTATTAATTATGTTTGGTGCGATGGTGGTTATTGCTGCTCCTCTGTACGAGGGTATGTTAGGATACGTTTAAATACTTTTTCCTTTCTTGGAAAAAGGTAATTTATATTTATTTTCGTCTTTGGTGATTACAAATGGAAATCCTTGAGAGTTACCTCTATAGAAAATGCTTCCTCCTTGAATATCTTTAAATAGTTTGTGTTGGGTAGTAACTAACACAAAACTTACAATCTATAACAAGAGACTACAAAGACTTCATATCTCCAGGTCAGACGATTATTGCAACGTGAAGTCCTTCTAGAAGAGTGGCGCAAAAACAACTATAATGAAAGTCGACTCGAGCTCAAAGTCTTCCCTGATTGCTCGTAAATGTGAGCGAGCCACAGCTTCAGAAGTAATACGTCTCTAACGAAACAATAAACAAGAATGTTCAAAAAAGGAGGATTTTGATGTTTTAACATGTAATTAAATAATCCATAAATTTTACTATCGACCTATGAACTATAACTCTCACTTTCTTTTAACCCCACAACCCTTATCTACCTCCCACTCCCAGCAGGATATCTTCCACCTCATAATACATGAATATAAGCCTCTTGATAAGCAAAAAACAGAACGTGTATGTGAAAAATTAATTTTCGTCCAGTGATTCCGCCGGCTAAGAGTACTACACCTGTCTCTCTCGCTTCAACTTGCGTGTTCGAAAGTAATTTTCCGACGAATACAAGTTTTGTGACATCGTGACGGTGGTCGTTGCCATTGTGGCGGATTTAATATTAACAATAATGATTCTATTTCGTTCTATGGGGAAGCATCTATGGTTTGTGTGTGAAATTAGTTCTGGTAGTTTTACACGAGGGAATTGGGCGAAAGGCACGGAAGTATGAAGATGATATGGATTTGGTAAAAGAATATTAAACTTCGTATATTTAAGCTATGTTAGTTTTCAGATTAAATCTACATTTTTTTTTACAATTTAATTATTAGGAAATACCTAATACGGTGGGCATTATTACCCCATAGAAGACATAGCCGCGCACCCTTGTGGCTATTTTAGAAAATATTCCTTAGGTACTGACCCTCGTTTCAATTATTTTAACCACGATTTTGCAACAATTAAACAAAAATGTCCCAAAACTTACTTATCGACATCTGGATATGTTTGGTCGCAAACACAACACCTTGTTTCGTGATCGTCATCTTCAGCATCCTCTCGCTCATCTTCAACGGTCCCACTATGTTGGGAGGCTGTAATAAACAGAGGGAACGTTAGAAAAAAATTGAATCGACAAAGAATAAGAAAGGTGACTTGCAAATGATAATTGCACGTTCAAAAACAAGAATTCTATTTTATTTTAATTCTTGTTAATTTTTTCGAACTCTTTCAGCAGAACGAAGGCGTCAAAGATAGATAAATCTAGCAAGAAGAAATGAAAACGATTAATTAGGTGTGATCCGCTAAAATGTTGTGTACTTCTTATTGTTTTCCAAAGGAATTGCAATCTTGTTTAGGGAGATTAACGACGGTTATTAAATATACTGAGTGATTTTTAAGGATGATGTCGATTTCCATAATTTTCTATGGGAATATCACAAAGTTCTTGATGCGGTCCCCAAATCCAATCAACATTCGTCTTTATAATTTTTCTCTCCGCAATATCTACGTACAAATATCTCTAAAATCTCCAGAGATATGTATTTGGTTGCATGACAGTAATCGTAAAAAATAAAAAGAAGTTACCGTGTAATTACTTTATCCCACAAACATATATCTTATAAAGAAAAACATCACCAAAAACACTTTTCATAACCCACTATTACAGATCGGGGGGTTATATAACCGCGCTTTTTCATCTAACGCTAACGCCAAGTTATTTTTAAATCAAGCCGCGAGATAAACAACAAAACAAAAACAGAAGAAGTTAAAATAGACCACGCAAGGGTCTTTTTTGCTACAAGAAAACGCGCATATTTTATCGCGTATCAATCCGTATATACGAATCAATTTTTCGATCATTATTACGAAGCAATTTCATACTTATCGGAGCCAGAAACGTTTTGCAAGAAATGCCAGGCGAGCTGCTGCGATCATATTGGGGACACGCAGATGGCAACTCTGTACATTAGACATTAGCCAGATTCAAATATCTGGATATACATGAGCACTGTAGATATAATCGATGTTGCACTTTTATTTGCGCGAACAAAAAGGCTTGAAAATTGCCCGCGGATTTAATATTAATGACGGATTTTATCCACAGCCGTGCGATTAATAGAATGTCGTATTAATCTCTTTGGGTTCTAATTCGGTTTTTGTTGCACGAGAATGGATTCTTGGTTTTGGATTAGATTCCGAATTAATTGTATTGTAATTGAATTATAAATTAGTATGCTTTGCGGTTATGTAAGCTTGATTTTAATTAACTTAATTAACTAGAAATGCGATATTTTTTCTTAAGAAAGAATAGTTTTTGCTTTCGCTTTAGCTGTAGATAATAAGTACGATGAGGCATGAAGTACCGGGGTAATGTTTTAATGATTTATATTATCCACCGGGTTGATTGTTATTCGTAGCGTTTTTGGCCAAGAATAAAAAAATAATAAAAAAAATTGACGATTTCTTAGACGCACTTTGCAGTTTTAATGAATTAGATATATTATCTACAGGGTGCTAGCTGAAATGTATTGCAATAGCGTTTGTGACTTATTCGTAGCAAAAAATAAAAGAAAAATTGTAATTGTATGTATTAAATAGTTGAAATTGTTGTGGCCGAAAAAAAAGAAATAAAACAAATATAACAGATGTTTTTAAAAAGAAAACAAAACGCCTTCAGCACAATCTCTCCTTTAAAAAGAATCTGTAATTACCTACTCAAAAAAAAAAAAAAAACAGAATGGAAAACATAACCTCCTTTGTATGTGATCTTATTCATTTTTTCAACTTGGACCGTTATTGTTTCCTAAATTCAACGCGAGAACAAATAAATTATACACCCAAGAACATTAAATTAAAGCGTTGAATTTACATTGTACATGCTACATTTGGTCGTCTAACATTAAATAAGCACCGTCTTTTTCCTTATTGTTAGATCAAAGTGAAATCAAAAATATACATGTTAAAGTTTGCTGCTGCTGTGCGCTTTACATTTAAAATTAGAAACGGATGCAAGGTTTAGAAATCGTGCGAAATAAAAGAAATTTTCTCACCGAAAAATTCCAAAATTATCTCCTTTCTTCAAAAAAAATTTTTTTTTAATTATCACCAAACCAAAATATTATTTTTCGCGTTGTCTCTGTGATTTATACTCCTTATTTTTTTATTTTTTTTTTTTCTTCGTTTCAAGGAGACACCCTTCAGTCGAACAACAACAGGTTACCACCTCGGCTCACCTCAAAACAACTGATAAACTAAACAAATGATATCCAAAGCCGCCGACGACATATAGCACATCACCTGGCCCCCTATTGGTCACCGGGGGGTGCCTCTACGCTGACCCTACGCGCACCCCGCGCTGTTTATACCCCCTCTGGCATCTACGTTTGTGTGTGTATGCGTATTATCAAACTTAGGTATCGAAAAGCGGCTCTGTTAAATCGAGAGGGTTAAATAAGCGACTGCGGGGGCGTGTATTAGGTACTTCGGTGGTGTCGTTACTCGCTTAGGTGATTGTTTTCTGTTACGTATAGATTGATAGAAGCTGTGATAAATTCAACGTGTCCCTGCTACTATTTTCTTTCATGATTTTTAAGTTTGTACCGATTAACGTAGTGACTTATGACGAAAATTAAGTTCCGATTAAGTTTCTTTATAACCATATTGTACTTATTTAGGAAAATGAGGTGATTTACCCCCTTAAGTTGAGAAGAACCATTACGTAGGATCTGGAATGGTAAAGATGTTCAAAATATCGTCAAATAAAATTAATTATCAAAATCAGTTAACCTGGTTAAAACAAGCTTTTCCAAAATGTTAAATTTGGCTAATTAGGCAAAATAAATTTGTTTTAGGTGTTTAAAACATGCTCGTGCTCCTCTTTCTTGAACGCGTTAGCAACTAGCACATCAAACGAAAATCGGAACAATTGAAATTTATTTTGTTTTAAGTTTTGAAATAATACGAAATGTATTTTCTTCATGTGTAGAAACACCTTGTACATGATTCATGGATCCTAATCGCAGTAGCTTGCGCGTGCCGTCAAGACAAATATACGTGAATATTCCGAACGGCCTGCCGCATTCACGGGGAGAATAATAGTCACGTGACGTTGGGAATTGTCATCACCCGATTCGGGATTAACTGTGATCCATTGTGGCGGCCAGAAACCCTTTTTTTCTTATATTCACGTACCTAAATAGAGATGTCACGCAGATCCCCCACCGAATTACGCCGAGAGAAAATATATATATACCGGGTGTCAAAAGTTATTTATTACTTTACGCGATCTGGAAGGCCATATACGAGGTTACGCCGTCCCTAACGTTCCTCGTACCCCTCATTATATATCTATATCTGAGTCGGACGTGGTCTTAATCGTTTGCTTCGCGCTTGTTTATGCAATATTAGATAGATCCTGCGCCATTGTATGCAATTATGATTGATATTCTTGTTTTTGGTTACGGTTCTGCAGATGTTGAAGGGAAAAAAAGGGTTACTTAATACGATAATCTGATATACTAATAGATGTTGCCAGCTAGTTGGTGGTTGGATGTTGAATTTTGAATTTTGAAGAAAATGCTATTGATAGGGGCTGGAGGACGATAGTTAAGTCATGTTATGTTATAGGATTGACGCTTGTCCATGTCCAAATTAATAATTAATAAGCCTCTTGATCCATACCTCAAAAACGTTAACATTCAAATCGGTCGATAAAGTTGCCTTTATCCTTTGTCAACCCTTCTTTAAATTTCTCACCAAACTCCCAATTCTATTTCTATTAATTACTCAGAAAAGGAATTATCTTCCATACGCGCGCTAGATTGGGCTAGGCATGCTGTAAACGAACAAAATCATTGAAATATTTCAACTTAATAGACTTGTCAACGCCCATGCCATACATTTCCTCAACCGTAACAAGAACAAATAAATAAAACTACTTCACACAAACACCTTCTAATGCTCTAACGTTTTATATTCCTTTTCAATGGCTCGCCCAAATTCTGTAGAATAAATAAGCGTATAATTTCCCACAGAGCGAGTGTTAATTTAATTTCGTTGGCAAACGTTATAATTTAAACCTGGAAAACCTGTCGTCTCGTTCCAACCGAGGTGCATCGTGCCTTATGGGACCTCCTCCGCTCCACGCCGGTTCCCAAGCGAGCACCTGTTAACTTCCTGAAGCATAACTGAGCCCGTACGGTAACCTTCCCATTATCTCTTCTCGACAATACCGGCTTTCAACCAACTGTTTCGGATGAAATTTGCAGGTTGAAACCGTGTACGTTTATAATACAATGCTAAGAAATGTGAGAATTTACAAAACAAATATTAAATTGGATCGCAGACTAACACTAACGAGGTAAACTATAGAAAAAATTCGTAATTTACGTTATTATGGTGAAATCGCCTCTAGAAACGTAAAGAATGAACTGTCTTTCTATATCTCGTAACAAGTAGAAGATTTCAAGACAGGAATTTATACTTTTAGTACCAAAAAAAAATTGCCTGTTATGCTATAATCTACTTTCTCTTTATTTAGATGTATTTACGAGCTGTTTTTGAACTACAGAAATTTACAGGATCTACGGTCTCAGCTAATGGTTGTTATGAGGAACGTAATAGTATAACGTGGAGATACAAACTCTTTATAATTTAATCTAGTAAGGCCTTGATAATACTTGGAAGCATTCATTTGAAGTTTATTATCGATGCATCTCCGAGAAATTGTATTAATCTGATTCTGTAAATTCAAACAAACAAATTCTTAATAAATAGAATAAAGAACAAGGGGCCTAGGTTTGACCCTTATAGTACTCCAGAAGTTATAGTGCATCGAACAGATGAAAATCCATTGTAGAAAACATATCGCAGTTCGTTGGTGAAGATAGGATGAAAGATGACTGCTGAAACCAAAACAATCTAATTTCTCAATTAAAATAGTCTGATTTATTCTATCAATTGCATTAGAAACATCAATTTAGATTCAATTAGACTTGTCCACGAATATGTAAAACATTTGGGCGAAATACATCAAGTTGGTAACAGTTGATCTTTTCACCATGAAGCTATGTTGATCAGCGGAAACACCATTTTTGATTTAAGGGTAGATCCAAGGAGCTGGGAATACGGAGGTCATTTGGTTTTTCGATTTGTTGGTAGCAAGTAAAACTTAAGGTTTTAAATTAAAGATGCAGCCGGTTGAGAAGTCACTATAGAATTCATTGCGACCACTCAGAACCCTGTAACTCATTTGGTTTGGGAGCTACGGCGCTTCAACGATTAAAGGAATATTCGGGAATAACGGTTAGAGCTAGGGCGTTGGGTCTTAGAGCGCTCGCTTAGGTCTTTCGAATGGAAACTTAACCTCCTCGCTCGTTCGGATGCCGAGATTCAAAGTGCCTAAAAACAAAGAGGGGAATTTCGCCGATTTAACGGTACCAATTTAACTGTTTTTTGACTTAACCTCCCAAATCGTTCTGCTGCTGGTCAAAAAAGAAACTGTATTGTGTTTCACGTAATATGCACCAATAAAGCCATTACATTTTCCATCGGAACAAGGAACAAGGAACCACATTGAATTTAATGCAGATTCCGGGACCCCACACCAACCATAAACGAAAAACTAAACCAAAATAAAGAAAACATTGTACATATACATGACAATAAAATCTGCTTCATGACAAGCGTAGATATCAAATTCGAACAGTGCAATATATCACAATATAAAGATAAAGCAATAAAACCCCAGTGTAAATTGGAACTCACGCCCTTACCCCAGCAGGGGGTGCATGTAAAATCATTAACGACAAAAGATAAATATGTCGCACACGCCTTTTAGAAACGAGCATTGTACGCATCTAACACATAAAGTCACAGTCACATATCGTTTACAGCCGACCTTACCTAAAATACACCCCATATCATCGGCCGAAAACGAGAGCAGACTTACTTAAATGCAGCGACAGAAAAAAAAAGAAGGGGTGTGGGCATAATATACCGCCGAATATACCATCGGCAGTAATCTGATTAATTCCAGCTGCGCATTTGACAAACTGAAAGTAGAAAAACTAATATTGCAACCCTTAAAAATTACTAATATCTCGCCCTTTTAGCTCGAATTAGAATCGAAGCTTTTGAGCTGTAGGAAAGGGGTGAGTTCAACTTTTACATTTCATAAAGAGTTATCAAGAAATCATACAGATATGTTTAATTTTAGATTGTGGATTGTCCGGAACCAGAAAGACAACTGCTTCCTGTAGGGTGCGTTATGAATCTAGAGAGATGGTCACTGGTGATACACGTTTGATGCCATATGGCACCACGCATTGTTTTAACTAATTTCGGCCTGATATTGGAAATGTTCGTGATGGTAGCGATCTAGCGTATTTGGACGCGGAACAGATGCAACCCTGCTTGCACACCTGACTTTTTAACATAACGGTCAGATTTAATCGTTTCATGTCAAACGATTGGGACAACGTGGTATTACCTTCACATTTAGACATATATTTGAGGATAACTCAAATGATTGTTTGCAATAGTCGCTATTAACGGATTCTATGACGCATTAATTTTTAATTGATTGTGTAAACAATTACCGAACGTTACTAACAAGCGAACATCGACAACCCAAAAATTCAAATGTGTAGATGTCATTATTTATAAATTTATAAATTTGTGCCGGATCTCATCCATTATCCTTGAGACTTAGATTTTCACTTCGTTTCGTTCACATCTCAGTGATTTGATTACAACCCTATATCAATACCGTAAACATAAAAATATACAAAGCCAAAAATAAAGCGGAAGTTTTTGACCACGAGCAACCCTTGAACTGCGACAAGGCAATCGACAAATCACGCAGCCGTACAATTCTTCCGCCTTTTTCAGGCAATTATTGTGTCAAATGAAGTCAAAAGGCGAGATATTCCAGGTGCTACCTACCGCTCCGGATATGGTCAGGCCGTCTTCCGGTGGTGGCCAAATCAAATCAACCCCTCAATCGAAAAGGCACGAGTTTTGTATACGCTTATTTTGCCATCGTACTACGCGATTTGATAAAGATTGTTACGGGGTTAATTGTCACAATAGGACAACCGTTACTGAAACGATTGGGAAATTTTATTTATACAGGATGTTTCACCTTAACACAATTTAGATATATCGGAATGTTCATAACAAAAAATTCTAGAA
This sequence comes from Oryctes borbonicus, assembly GCA_902654985.2. Taxonomy (NCBI): domain Eukaryota; kingdom Metazoa; phylum Arthropoda; class Insecta; order Coleoptera; family Scarabaeidae; genus Oryctes; species Oryctes borbonicus. Next base: position 4,960,201 of record LR736871.1, on the reverse strand, counting down.
CAATTTCTCAAAAAATATACAGGATGTTTCGTTTAAAGTAATTAAAATAGCTTGATTCGATCGAAAACCTGATAATACATAGGATGCTCCGTTTAAAAAACCAGAGTTGTATCGTGTGCTATGAATTTTTTTTTTTTTATGTTACTCTAAATTACTAAGGAAATCCGCTATAGGTGGACACGCTGTATATTAACAAGTGTCTCGTGCCAATACCTTTCCACAAATACAACATATACGTCCTCTAGGCACGATTTAATAATAATAATGCACTTCCTGTCTTTCCACTTCGATAACACGACCGATATTCTTTTCTTTTCGTCTCTAATTCTTCTTGCCGCCAAAGAAACGTTTTTCTTTTGTCGAGGGTGGAAGCACTATTGCGGTCTAAATCAAGTCAACTGTGGAATTTCGCTCGTGCCAGTCGAGCGTTATTCTGATGTTTTTTTGTCTTTTTTCCTTCCACTCGATATTCTTATAGCCGTCAATTGTTCGTTAATTTCTAGCTCATAGGCGGCTACGACGATAATCGCTCCGCTGGTCAGTCACTTTCTCTCCTACGGATTTTGCATGGCACGCTTTGATCACAAACAACGTGTAAAAATTGCCGTAACGTTGGAATTTACATTCCGGTAATCGCTTTTAATAAAATTAAAATGCCTTTTAATCTTACCCGTTTCCCTATCGGATCGCTCGTCGGCTGATGTTGAATCGCCGAACATATCTTGAAGATTCAGGGGTTCCTTAGGTTCCAGAAGCAGCTCGGTTCCTGCTGGTACGTCCAAAACTATCTCGTACCATAACTAAACGTAGAATAACTATCGATTATCAGGAAAAGGGAGAAGTACTGATGCGATGCTCAATACTGCGGATCTTATTTCTGTTTTTGTTTTCAATACTGACCTGACCGGCTTGGAGGAAATGCCTGACGTTACAGGAACTCTTGCTGTGGGTGCTTCGGATCAGCTTCAACCAATTCTGTGTGTCCATGGAACCATCTAACCAACCTCTGACGGTGGAACCGGCTACAACCTGGATGCAAAAAGGAAAATTAATCTGTAAGTTGTATTTCCCTCAATAAAATTTAATAAAGCCGATCAGGTACAATAATTTATAAACTTCCTACTAGTTTCGATTTTCTCCACCAGCAAGCTCTTTAATTATCGTTTTAATAGTTCAAAGACATGGAAATCACAGAAAGATAAGGTAAGGATTGTAAAGTGGTTGTTGAGTGTAGGCTTTCACGACCGTAATCCATAGTAGAAATGTCTTTCGGGTGATGTCGTGTTGTTAATATTTTACTTGACGTTACGCTGATGATGCTGTCAGCTTCTTCATTTCTAAAGACAGTCTTTAAACAAATTTTGAATTGTTCAAGTCACATTGTAATGTGGACACCGTTTTGTGAGAGTTGAAGGTGCTTGCATACTGTTCAACGATAATGTTGAACCCAACACTACAAATTATCAATTGGTGAAGTATTAATGGTAAAGCTTTCGCTAGAAGAATTATTCCGAACTATGAGGCAGTGCATGTTAACCAGCAGAACAAGAACCTGCATTCCATGTGTAAATCACAAAATTATAAATATGAAGTTAGAATAAATTGATTTGATTCAATGTTTGTGAATAATTGACCTTAACAATAAATATTTTTATAACATAACTGTCGTTTTATTTCTTACCATTCTTGCGTTTCTTTATTTTAAAATAATAATTAACGATCGATTCTGATGGCAACGTAAGCCGATAAAACATAAAGAACAATTTTATCGTGAATGGTTTAGGTGAGAAAAGGTTGCGGAGCATTGCTCTATCTTACGGTGTGCAGGCATCGATGTTTTTTTTGAGCATCAAGGAGTAGCACGGCCATAACGAAGGTCTGCAAATCAGCCTTTTCTGATGGTTCCTCTGGCGAGCCCCTTGCGAGACATCAGCGGAACTTGTAGCAATTATCCGAATTTAAGTAATTTACATCTCCAGCTGATGCTAGAATATGGGGGAAACCCTTAAACAATTATCTCCGTCTTTATTTAATAAAATACCGTTTGCATCGCATTATATTTGATCTCCATACGAAGCAACCATATTGCTTCTAATTACTATCTACTTCCGCTTTATAGTGTTTCAATTTTATCGCAGTTACGACAATTATCAACAAATTAACGTTGTAATTGCCACAATTCTAATTTTAGACCCATAAATCCCACTTGAAAACATAAAACACCTGCTCGCATAGTAATTATCTATTTATGCACCTCTGCAACGCCGAATAACGTAAACCTACATATAAGCAACCGCATGCATTAAATATGCAAACATATATATTATTTGCCGTGCTTCTTTTTCAAATGCACATTTTTATTTACCGTTCGTTAAAACGTTTTACAATTTCCTCATTCTACAAGTTATAACACGGTAACTTATGGACATAACATCGAGTACAAGAACAAGAATTGCCTACTGAATGAATATGCGAGCATATTTCATAAACCCGTGCCGTGATTCGTATGTATGTATACGTATGTACCTCTAACGCCAAGAGGAAAAAAACGCATCTCTTGCGCAAGCCCATTAATCTTGCGAGACGAAGTAGATCATATAAATATAATGAAGTTAGCCGCTGGTGTGGTTGCGACACCTTCTCCTTAACATACGGAGATGGAGACTTATAGACATGGTTAAATAGGTGTCTAGATAGTGAATAGAGTCACTTGTTTTGCATTAATTTATTAGAGAAGGTTGCTTTAGTTAAAGACAAAGAGTGGTACATATACAGGATACAACATGTTTCCTTATAATGATAATAATAACAATAGTAATAACCCATTTCTAACAATAAACTCTTCCAACACTTGCAAATTTTGTTTTCATCTGCCACCTTATCAGATATGCACAAAAATTAAAATAAAATTTCTCTTTTGTTACGGTTTACACTATTAAGTTGTATATTCTATGTTCAAAGCAGATCTTCTTCTTCAGATCGTTAGTAGCAGATTCTTGCTAATTAAGGAATTTGCTTCGCTGTTGGAATGCAGCGTCTGGTTTCTGGTCTCTTAATGATTTATTACAACGTCTCCCTTACGCTATATACGAGCATAGCAAAGATACAATGAAATCTAAATTTTTTCAAGATTGTGAAAATTGTAAGAATATTAGCAAGAAATATGAAATCTGAGGAGAGTAAATCGCAAAGAGGGAAACTAATAATATAAACATTGACGGTCTGTACTGATTCTCATGTTATTATACGAAACTAGGAGCAGAAAACGAATGTAAAAATTAAGTTAGAAAACTTCAATGGTTCAAGCAAATTATTACTAAATTGGAGAACCCTATACGGCCAAAATTGGAAGGCAAATAAAATATTTTCTTTTAGAATCGTCACAAATAGATCATGGCATAGTCGCGTAATTAAGCTCTTTCTTCTATCTGCTTTCGTTCTGCAGTTATTTTGAAAAGGTTGAAAATCCACCGAGTTTCGGGAAGAGGAAAAACGCTATTTTCTCCTCTTCAAGGTGAGTTACAACAGATAAAAAATTATTAAGTGCATGTTTTAGTATTCTCTACAATTGTACAAAGTTTCACTAAAATCTGAATTTGGCGCCCTGTAAGTTATTTATTGGCCATAAATTACGACGTTATATGTAGATAATTGAATATTACGCCAATATATTGGCTAGAGTGTTAGAGAAGGATAATTTGAAATCGTCGAAGGAAAGAGAGGACTATATTCGATCGAGATTCGATCCACAATGGCACAGATAGTATAGCGATTCATAAATTTCGCTACGGTATCTTTCCTGGTCTCTTGCGTAATGGAAGAATGGGCGCAGGTACGACCTGAATATGCTACTGACCGCCTAGTTTCTGCACGGGCGAGTGACCAAATCGAGCAAAAAACCAAACAAAATAAACGCGGTGCCAGTATTGAAAGCAACTTCGCTATTAGATGTAAAGAATTGCCCCAAAGAAATAAGTGAGAAAGTCCAAATTAAAGGCTATGTAAATTCAATGGTTCGAGATGTTACTTTTCAAGATTGATTAATAAATTTCCGCCTAAACTAGAAAGTTTTTTTGCAGACATTTATTATACGCAATTGGAGACATACAAGATCAATAATTGGTACTGTTATGTAGCGAAGAAGACAGATCTGGAGATGATAAACAGGGCAAACACAATAGCGCCAGAAGGCTAGATTCAGTGCAGTGTATGTTCCTGTTTGAATTATATAAATTATAATCGGGTACAGAAATCTTCTCATTTATCTAACATAATTTGCTTAGTAAGTCTCCAGTTCCACACCATTTTCCCAATGCATTTTTTTCCTTAACTAATCTGCTTTCTATATCAAAATCGCGAACTTCCACATCCTATACCGCACCTTGCGAATTCTCCGTCATTAAGACGGCGTTCAGCTCCACCTGTCGGTGTTATACCGGGGAAGGCGGATCAATCTTGAGCAAAAGGCGCACTTTAAAAGCTCAGCGAATCGGAACCGGTACATAAAAATTGAATCTAGCGGGCGAGAGGCTATCTGTGCTCCTATTTTTAACAATGCAAGCCCCGAAGCTGCCACGATGATTCCTGTCACGCATCGTAACTCACCCTTCCGTTTTCTCTTAGAAGGTGGAGTGTTAATATTTCGAGATACGGATGAATCATGAACTCCTCCAGCTTTGGGATGAAAGTCCTTTTTTTTTTGTTTTCTAAACTGTACAGTAAAAGGTTACAATTCTAACAGTCGTCGAAAGGAATCATGCTATTTCGTAATTGTTGCGTGACCAATCTGAACCAATGTCCTATGTCGATTAGTAATTATTTATTATTATTCTTATAAACACAAAAAGATTTTTTTCGAAGCGAAATCTAAAAAACCAAACTTCCAAATCACCAAGTTGACTTAATACAACTCACACCCTCCTCACAGAAACGACCAAAGCTTCCGAAGAACAACTACACCATTACGCAATCCCTTCCAGCTCCACGCACAAACACCCTATCATTCCGCTTCAACAAGTAGGAGATCCGCAAAGCTAGCTAAATGATCGCAACCAACGCCCTCTTTCGGAAGCTTCGCATCCGCAATTAAACCGCGATAGCAGCTGAAACAACGGACAGGATCTGGCGTCCCCCACCACTCCTAATTGCCGGCGGAAGCAACAGCCCTCTCAACAACCCCAAACGGCTTTGGATTCCGATGATGTCATTAAGCATCCTGCTGAAGATGCTATTAAGTCGACATAAAGAAGTGGGCGTTGCTCCCTATTCTACCACAACCACTCGGATCACCTCATACACTTCAGAAGATCCATTTAAGGCTATGGAGGTTAATGATGGAATCTATTCAGTGCACGGTTTTAAGTTAGAGCTTTGGAAAAGGACGATGTGATTAGTTGGAGGATGTTTTAGACGTAATGCTTTTGAGAATTTTCGATTTTTAGACTTTTGGAGAAGTTTCGTGTAATGAAGAAGTAAAATTCTTGACACTTGTTGGCAGTTTATGTATTCTTTTTGTTTATCATATGATAACTCTTCATCCACTGATTACTGACGCCATTTGCAAAATCTTTAGAAAAACCCAAAATTATATAAATCATGCACATAAGAGTTCTGTCCCAATATCCATTAAATTTACATCATCCCAGCTACCGATCAAATGTTTACTCGCTGTCTCACCTCAGAATCTACAAAAATCGCACCTTATTTGCATAGTACGTGCATATACGTCACCAGTAGTCGGACCCCAGCAAGTAGAGGATAAAGGAAAGTTTTCTGAATACGCCATGTTACGCGTTATGCAACTGTTACACTGTACCAGCTCCGATTAACGTCGAACAAGCGATCGCCGCTCGGACTCAAAGTCCTTTCAGTCGTTATCATGGCTTCGCGTTTCGCAAGAGGCGATTTGCCGGACGTCTTGCCACGAAAGAAAGAAATGGGCTCGAGTCGAACGTCAGGAGCAACGCCAGATCCGATGCTTAGATAAAACCAGTTGTTGCGGCGTAATTAGCGATTTATAAGACAGACTGTTAACGTCGATTTCACCCCGAGACAGATAGTTTATTGTGTTTCGCGGGTATCTTTATGAGAAAAGGAAATACGGCTGTTGCGATTGTTTCTGGTGGAGTTACAATGGTTGAAGATTGGCGATAAATAGGTAGAAGTGAAATCGTTGGATTATTCAATTGTATGCCGGATGGTATTTGGGATAAGATAAAGAAGATAAAGAACTCACAAATATGCTTAATATCTAGTTGCAAACCGGCTTTTTCTAAAGCTGGTTTTTAATTAGCTCCTTCAAGTCAGGTCAAGCAATGCTTTTGCTGATGCTATGTTAACACTATACTGTTAAGCGTAAAGATGACAACTGCTATGTTCTGCTGAAGTAATAGATAAAAACCGAAACCAGCTATTGTGCGTGGTTCGTGGTTTTTTCGTTATTATACGGGGTTGTAATGGAAATATGGTATTAGCTTCCATCGCTGAATTATTTTCTGTGATTTCCAGAAATTATATAATATAGAATAGAAAAGTGGTAGAAGTTAATTGAATCCAAAAAATTATTATTATTGTTATTATTATTTCTATTATTATTAAGAAAGAATTAATAATTAAAAATCCGCGTATATTGGATAGTTAAATTAAGCGCTCAGTTTTACCCAAAAGCTCAAAAAATATCGAGCTTTTGAAAAACAAGTTTTTTGTATTAGTTATATTGTTGCCATTCCACAGAATGGCATAACTGTTTAAATTTGTTATCCACCACGGAGCGACCTCTTTTTTAATAAATAACAAGGCGCTCTATCCCCCATCATTTGTTTTCTCCAAAAATAATTTGCATTATCCTTAAAGTTGTATCATATACTTCACTTTAAATTAAAAAATTAAATTAAAAAATTAAAAAAAAATTAAAAAGAAAAATGTTAAAGTCGTCCAAATCTTTTTAGGAGGGCGTACTTTAAAATTAAGCTCTTCAGCCACTTGCCAACATACTTTTTCAGTCACTAGAAACATTTATTTAATTCAAATTAAGACTTATAACATTGAAAGCTCCAAACAATTTAAATAAAAATCGACAAACTTTCCTACAACTTAGATATTTGATTTAATTCCCCATAAATTCAATGTGGGAAACAAGCGCTCCATAGTATCGAGTAGAGCAACTAATTCGCACCTGAATGATATCACACCTGCGCGCTCACCTCAACTTCCCAAGAATAACACAAAAGACAGGTATAACGGTATAAGATAGTGGTAAGGTCTGTAGATGTCGCCGGTGTTCTTACATGGTAGATTAAATAATTGTTTAAGGAAATGTCTGTTTCCGCTCTCCAAATTAAACTTCGGCGTTTTAATTGACACAATATCTTTAAAGTTTGCAGCTTCCTGTTTACAAAGACATTTGTAGAAATTGAATTAAATGCATTTTTATGGAGCTTTGATGGAGCTTTGAAATACAGCGAAATGTTGATGGTTAAAACTTTAAAAAAGAGTATTTTTTTTTAATTCTGCTCATTATATTCAAAAAGACCATGAAAATGTAGCAAAACCTATATTGTAAAGTATTATTTGAACTCGGACCAAATTATGGTGAAATACATTTAATTTCAACTGCAATTAAATGCATTTTCTAATGTTCCTAATTTAAAATAAAAGAGTCTACCCGAATTCCCCTTTCAAAGCTTCCTCCAAACCATCAAAATTGGCTTCATAAACAATTTTTCTTGTTCTACGAACGACAAACGATCCTCAACCGCATCACCCTAACTCCGTACCTACCCTCCGCCCTCCAACTCCTCGCAAAACCATCGCCGAAGAGCCGAAAATTAAGATTAAATGGAAGAAACATGTTACAGACCAGACTGAGGCAATCAGTCATCAATGTTCAGATATCCGCACGCGCTAGAAGCCTGCGCCGAATTTTACGCATGGCCTGAAACTCTCCTCCGTGATTTTTCTTTGAGAATTTTCCACTTTTCGCGCAATTTCACCGGCTTACCACGAGAATATTGCTCGGTAGATATTAGGAGTAAACGAGGAGTTGGCAAAGTCCTCCTTTTTTCGAGAGAGAGCGAGAGCTTTCGATGTTTGAGGAAAAGTCACCAAAGTCACTTTAACAAATAATTTAATGAGGTTATTTTTGTCTGGAAAAGTTCTCGTTGGTGAATAGAGAGTGTTTTTAAACGGATTAACTTATTTTAGAAGATTTTATAATAACGAAGAATCAAAACAGTAAAGGCCCTATGATGGATCTTTGCGGATTCGATTTATCCTACTGGATATTGTAAATTTGTTATGCTGTTAGCATGAATTGTTTCAAGCCCCAGCATGAAGATGGCGATAATATTCTGGTGAGATTTTCCCAGAAAAAAACCATCGCAATCAACGAGATTAAGACGTCCATTATCACAAGCGATCTACACCAACCAACTAACGATATATTTTTCTCTTTAACGTCGTTAAAAACCGTGAATAGTCGCATCAGAGTGTCCCTGGCATCGGCGAGATTACACAATAATAAAGGCTAGAGAATAGATCCAGTAGTAGTAGTACACCACGGAAATGGACATGCCTAAGCCGTCCAGATAATGCCAAGACATGCGTGTCACTCATTCGCAGCAGGCGGTACCTTTCAGAGGTGTCAGCCGTACACAAGACATCCTCATGATTATCTTTCTTACGCCTATACCCCCGCACTATGTGCGTCTTCTTTTATATCTTACGGACAAGACAGTTTTTAATGCGGGCATTGATTCGCAGGTACGGCTAAGGAAGGTACGCTACTGTAACATCTTTATGTAGCAATCAATGGTGTTCAGGAGTCCTTTTTCGGCTCTCTCCATTGAATTTTGTTACCTTTCTACGGATGCCGAATGTATGGCATGTTAAGACGGAGATGATAGATCTGTCACCGGAGTCTTATGTATGGTCAGATGGATTTTTACGAGGTATCACTTTCAGCATTGAGGAGAATCCCCCGCTGAGTTATTATTTAAAGGTGAAAGCTTGAATTTGGATGTTTGTTAATGGAATTCTTTAAAATAATTAGAAGTTTTTGAAGTAGAATTATCGATGTTATTTTCCATACACGTTATGGACAACCATATGTCTTTATCGGCTGATTCACATATTTGCGTTTACACGTTGTAAGACAATGTGTAACAATTGTGAAAGTCAAATAACCCCGCCGCTTACTAAAGAGCAAGAAAAAAAATGGGATCCAGTGTTTCTGATGTAATAATTTATTAAAGACAAGGCCAATGCTGATAATGGTGGTGGCGGCGCTGTACTATCTCTCCCTCTAAACGATTCAAAAACTTATTTCCTAAACGTCAAAACAAGAAGAAGATAATTGATCATATATAAGACAAGCAACCCTCCACCCTCGACGAGATAGAAGGAGAAACAAGGAGAAATAGAGTAGCTTCACCCTTCATCCTTAGAACGTGTCGTAACCACCTCCGAGAACGTTTGGGAAAAGGGGGGGGGAGTGGTAGACGACGTTGTATCGGCGCTTAGTCTTAGAAATCTGACAGCGACGCCACCTAGCGACGTCAAGGGATGACGCAGCTACGAACGAGGTCAGCTCGGCCCGGTTTGCCATCATTGGCAGCTGTCAGCTGATATACGAGGTAATAACCTTCGCGACACTTTGATTATGAATTCCCCATCTAACTGGTCGTCTATCCCTTGCCTACACTTTGCTTCTATGGATATGGGGAAGAACGGCGTTCATTAATGGAAGAGCAAGGTCTTGTCAGATTGCCTTTAATTATGTCGGCTGCACAAGTGTGTCGATGCATAAGATGTGTGAGATATACTTCCCCCAATTAATTTTTATGTATTAAGTTTATTATATAAAGAAAAAAAATTATCTTCTAACTTTGAGATTGTACAGGTAGCTAAAACTAACACAAAAGAAAAAATTTAATTTGGCCAATTTCGAAAAACTTCCATTCTTTAGATAACTAAACATCGCTTGGTATATCTGATAAGAGCTAAAAAGGTTTTCATCACCTTCAATTAAGAAAGTCCTCAATAGAGGAATTTTGTTATTATTACTAAAAATAGGTTAAAAGGCATTCTGGGGTGCGAATTTGGGAAGTGGGTGTTTAGAAAAGGATCCATGTTCCTCCTATTTGAATGCTCTTAAACGTATTTTGTGAATCGCTGCTCTAGAAAGAATATGTTGAAACTTAGAAACATTAAGCAATATAGATGCAGCATAGAAGCATTTCCAATTGAATTAGCATCCCTTCCAGATATAAATTTTAAATACGCAACAAATACACAACGTGACACATGTCAATCATTCGATGGTGTTTGAATATGATTGATTATTAGCTTGAAATGCGGTTGCCGATAATTTGCATACAATTTGCTAGAGAAGATGCATAGTGGGGAGGGTCAATTTTTATTCCCACAAGCTGCATCTACTGAAGGGAAAAAAATGGTTTCAGAGGCCAATTTTAACCGTCCCGATTCTTTTCTGCGGCTGTTTCTTCCCGAGTCGATCTCGTGGATATGGAGGATTAAGAAATCCCATTTTTTTCCTCCTTTTCCGCAAAAAAAAAACAACCCCTTCCCTCCGATCGAACCGTGTCAATCATATATACGTGTAATGTCACCTATCTTGTACACCTGGTCGTATCGATTTTGGTTAGGTGTTTTTATCGGAACGAACAGAATAGAAGAAACTCGCAAAACATGTTAAAACACTTCAAAATCTTTCCTTTTTCAAGTATTCTCATCCGAAACAATTGAAGATATTGCCAATATTCCGATATTCCTTCCTGTACAACATGAAATAATAAAGCCACTTAAAACGATATCATATTTATCCTGTTCCCAGCAAAAGAAGTACATAAGTACCTAGGAAGAAGCCATACGTTTACACAAGTAAAAGGTAAAAATAATACTCTTGACGAGTTTATTGAAGGATCTTATTTTTCGATTTTATCGAAGGGTGCTAACGTGTTGCGAGTAATGACAAGTTTTAGGGGTGAATAATCCTCTAAAATGCGGCAGGGTGTGAAATTGGCCTCGGAGTATTGTGAGTGTATTGAAAACGGTACAATTTTGGTGAAATTATCCTAACTTTGTTAGTTCTGTATGTGGTACAATGTAACCATATGGGTAATGGTAATTTTCGTTGTTTGTGTACAGTGTGGTTGGTAATGGATTAATTAAATTAGTTTATTAGGTGGTATTGCGTTAAATTGTTACATTCCATTTGAAGAAAGCATAACTTTTCTAAATGTTATAAATGTGCATGACCTAACGAGTAAAACACTTCCAGAACATCCTGTATTAATCCTTGTAATTAATTTTGTAAAAAATAGTACTAGCCCCATGTGAGGCAATGCCCCAAAATGAAAGGATCAATTAATCAATCACACAACAACCACTTCGTATATCGAAAGCTTGTGCTGCAAGTGCATTTTAACTGTTGCGTGGGGATTATCGGATTACTTTGAAAATTTTTTTCTAGACAACTGCAGAAAGTTCAGAAAGAAAATTCAGATGCAAAATTACAAACAATAAGAAAAAAACTGTCACCAATTGAGAATGTGGATCATTCGTATCCTCGAAACGGCCCGTTCCGGATTAATTAATTAAGCTTGTGTGACGTTACCGATACTTTTGTGTTGTTTACCGTATTAGTAATTTTTCAATTATTTGTATTAGCCAAATTTTACGTGAAAACAGCACAGATTAATATTATCCGACTTAGGTGAAATTTTCGGGAGCTCTTCTTTATACAGACGTAGGGGATCCAAGCAAAATACTTGATTTATAGCACCCCAAAAAAAAAATAAAAAAAATACTGTTAGCGAGAATTGTTCTGCATGTAGTTTCCAATTTCATTCGAGGGATTATTTTAATTTAAATTAATGTTATTTGATCTCGAATCTCAAATTTCTTCGTAGAAACAATTTGAAAATTTCCATCTATTAAATGGCACTTCTCAACGTTCTAATTCGACAACCAGAAGACCCATTATACGCTGCATACGTTGTTGATATTAAATCTACCATCCAGAGTATACAAAATGAATATTAAAGCGAGGAACTTGTTAATATAACGCTAACGTAAACAAGTAACCCGGCCCAGTCGAAATGTGATCTAAAGGGGACGATACAAGAAGGTAAACTAGCCTGTCCACATATTCTGACACGTATCTGACATGTTTTGTCCTCCCAATTATAATATAATAACGAATATAAACTGTCCCCGTGTATTTTTTGACCTTTAGCATTGCTTTTCTTGCTTCCAGTTTCTATGGAAGTTGCACGAGATGATATCTGATGCGTGACGTCTTTTTTTCCTTTCCAACACCATAACGCAAAAATTTAACGTTTTCTTGACGCAAAAACCGAAAAAACATCTCAAACTCGATCAATACGGGTTTGCTTACCAGTTGGTGCCTTGCTGCGAGGCAGATTTTCGCACCTAAACTGGCTAAAGGGATCCCTCTGAAAGAGATACGTAGAACGATTGTTATCTCGTATTATGATGCGTTCAGTGGACTCTAGGGAAAGAGGATGGAAATGTTTCTCGACAATAAGCGAAATTATCGGGCGCATGATGGTTGTACGTTTTCGGACGTACGGCCGGACAGGTCATTGTGTCGTTGTGATCATGCTTTTGTATGCGGTGAGAAGATAAATCTTGTTGTACAAGTAGAATGTTCGATATTGTAGGAAGAAAAGATACTTTTATCGTGTCGTAGGGATTCTTCCCTATTGTAGAGATTTCTGAGTGTCGAAACCATCATTAATATTTGTTTGGTGTACATTAATGGTTGTATTTCCTTTATTCTTATTATTCAGGTGGGAGTCATCTGTTATTTTTGTAATTTTTCAATTTCTATGGAAAATGTCAAAAATTAAATGTATTTTTTTTTTAGTCTACAACAATGGACATATCAATTTTTAACATTTCATCCGAATTACTTTCCATCAAAGAAGGCTCTTGTGTTAGTTACCATAATTGCAACAATTTAGAGAAGAAGTTTTCAAATAAAAAATATGGGGCTTTTTACACGAAATGTCCTCTATGTTAATCCATTTTTGGATGGTCATGTCATGTCAACCTTCTTCAACGTTCTCTATACGTATCTAACTTATTTTTTCAAATAATTTATAAGATTTTTCCGAAATTTCGCAGTCTCTTTAACGGCAGATTTCTTAAACGCCTTGCGTTATTCAAATGTTATTCCATTGAGGATTTCTGAGAGTTTTCAGAAATACTTTGAAACATTTTTTACATCAAAAAAAAATATCTGCAAGTAGTAAGCCATGATTGATTCATAATGTCAATAAAACTAACATAAATGGGTGCAGAGGATATTAAAGAAATTTAGCATTAATTGAAGAGAGACATCCAAAAACACAATAATATACAGGGTTCTTGCATCTAAAACGATGAATTCATATTGTATACAGAGGAAACTGAACGACCTGTATACTTGGGCATAATTTTGCGTTATTTTCGTATATTTTTGTTATCCTTTTGCTCTAAATTGCTCAGGTTCTCCAAAGAATAGTAACATAAAAACAGAAGCAATGATCATAGTCCGCCCAATTTTGTCTTATTTCTCTGTATCTTTTTTTTTATACCACCCTGTATATCCAATCCCCATAAACCGAACATAGCCGTTAATATTCACATTTCTCGAAAACGCATTTCCACAAACGTGCAAAACATCTAACCAAACACGGTTCAAGCTAATTCCTTTGTTGCGATAGACACGAAATCAATCAGGATATGTCCCCGTCTCTCTCTCCTTTGCGGAGCACCTTTGTGCGTTAAACACTCTCTCCCTACCATCACAGATGCATAGTATAATTCAGCTGTCAATGGGGCATCAATACTGCGGTCCAAATCGAACATTCCGAACCTTACCGTCGGGCTAAACTTGGAAGTATTACGTGTGGTCGATTGCGCGCAACACCTTAGCTAGGACGAGCGACCTCTTTTCAATAAGAGAAGATCAATAGGGTAGAAAAGCTTCCGAATATATGTGTGGAAGCGTTGAAGCGTTACTAACTTGATTATTCAGACGCGTTCAGGATGTGCTAGATCTGCTGATTGAGGAGATTTTAGGGAATTTTTTCGCAGCGAAGCATTACATTGATAACAGATTGAGGAACAAATGAAATGTTAAAGTGACCGCTTTAAACGATGGTCGAACATCAACTGATGACAATCAGCGCTTCGGATCATATTAGAGCAGGACATGTCGTTGCTATTTGGAATGCAGTTGTGAAAGACCGCTCGTAGGCTGACCATCCAAAACATCTGTTACATTGAAGGATTATCTTATGGCACATTTCAAAGGATTTTGATACAGATATCACAGGGATATCTGTAGAAAATTGAAAAAGTCCATCTTCATCTCGGCCAAAAGGGCCCTTCAAGGAAAAAATAACATCAATTCCTCTAAAGAATTTGTACCTACTGGTACCTACTGCAAAATTCTATCGTGACGGGTTCTCTACCATGACACACCGCTTTCAACAACCGGTTTTTGGCGAAGCAAAACATAACCATTGTCGCACCAATTAGGCTGGAATTTTTTTATTGATAATATTTTCATTTATCTCTGACTAAAAAACAATAAGGTAACATAGAATTACATTTAATAATTCGTCCAATATGTTCGCCCAATCCCGAGATGCTGCCGTACTATTTGTCGCATATAACTTGATATATCACCAGGTCATTTATTCGTCCAACAGATGGCGCGATGAATTTGTTACAGCGCCACCTTCTAATTGCGAATTTGATGGCAGTCCGGCGTGACGCTCATTTTTTTTTTGTGCGCCTATATATGGCTAAAATCACCCCTACTTTGGAGTTGACCCTTACTTCGGAGAATTTTACTGCCTTGGTCCGTCTACTTCAAACCACCTAACATTTATCTTTTTGTTCGCCGTTTTTTAGGTACGATTCCAAAGCTATGCTTCAAAGACTTCTATTAATGAACGATTAAAAGTTAACATAACATCTAGATTACGCCAAGACTTTCCTCTCCAGCAAGATAATAACGTAACAGATGGTTCTTAAGTCTTTAACGCAATCTGGTGCAGTCGATGAACGATAATACGACATTTGTACGACGAAAGCGATAAAGGTCAAAGCGATATTTTTCCAGGCCCTCTCGATCGTTGATATATTTGATGATTGTGCTACATGCTACTGGAAAGAGATTTTCTCACTTTATTGGTTTGCGTGAGTGTTCGGTATTGTACGTCGAATAGAACATGTGTTGCGGTAAATTGTACAACTGTTTGGGATTGGGATAATGAAATCGGCGGTCAGTTAGCTTGTTGACATAGCTAGATGCGAAATTCTAAGACCAGTTGATGAGTAATGTAAATTGTGGTGCTATTACCACTTGTTCAAGGTAACATTGAAATATGCAGAATTGGTACTTCTGTATGAACCAAAATAGTCATGGTATTGTTTATTTTCCCTTGCATTATCAATGCGTATACTTATGACTAATAGATAAAGATTGAAATATGTAATTTTTATTCCGTTCAACTTTCAACATGATGTTATACACGCACACTGCCGTAGAATAATTTTTTATTATTATTTCTTAATATACCTGATTAGAAAAAAAAAATTCAGATTCAACACCTCGGAATTTCTTACGTCAAAGCACTTGAAAGCCAAAAAGCAAAAATGGTTTTGTCTTTCTCGAAAATGAAATTATTCTTGTTTAAGATTCTGAGATTCTGGAATTTGCCTAAATCGAATTAAATGCCAATCCAGTGGTAGGTATTGTTAATAAAGTCTAGTTTCGTTAAATTCTATAATTTCTCTCGTCTCATGACGCAATTAGCCCTTTTGTAGACAGATGCTGAGAAGTTACAGGATCCTAAAGGAAATAAACCATCTTTCAAAATATAAAGAAAAAAGATAATCGTACTAACTAAATATTTGAAGAAAAACTTCCATGACCAAAAAGAGAACTGCTTTGGTGACATTTCAAACAATTGAAAGCTTTGATCTGAGAGTATTAGGCCAAGATATATGATTGATAAATTGATTTATCCCCGAAACCCAAGAAAAAAAAAATTGCTACAGGACTTACCTCCCACGCAAACCTTGGATCCTGCGGCAATCCGGCCCACTTCCCTTGGAAAGGTCCATACTTAGCACCCTTAGCGATGTTGCACTTGGCGAAAACACCGTACTCTCGGATCTCCAATTCCGGCGGCAAAGATCCTTTCTCCAGTACCGTCTCCTTAGCCTTCGCGAAGCTCAGGTCCTCAGTAATCTTGATCCCGTTCAATTGGTCGCCGATCCTCCTCTCCGCCATGTACTTAAAATGCTCGTAGCCGTCAATTTGGATTTTCAAGAACTTATCGCTGGCGTAGAGTTGTTCCACCGGCTTCAGAGTGAGCTTGAGATTCTCCCTGGCGATCTCGCTGCCGGGTTTCATGTCGTTATTATTGGAGAACTCGTTGAAATCGTTCGGTAAGGGTATCATCTTGTGCTCCATGGAAATATCACTTTCCCGCGTTTCTAGATTGGCGGATGTTAATTCTAGTTCATCTTCGCTACCCTCTGCAATGGATAAATTAAAAAAGCACTTAGAAAGAGTCCTTCGAAGGAATCATATGATATCGATTCGAGTTTGTTTTCTTTTTTCTATGATAACCTAACTGTGTTTAAAAGAAGGTTACTGCGATCGCTGGTTGAAATATTACTGGGTTTGATCTCGCGCTTTTTCGTTGCCAAAGAAAATCTAAAACGGATATCCTAGAAAAGGATCAGCATGCTGCAACGCTATCGTTTCTGTCGCGCTCTCCAACTGGTTAATTTGCCGGTAGGAAAGAGTCGAGACCGCAACCTTATCATTTTTCGAACGCTAATTAACTTGATTATCTTTGGCTACACAAACGGTATCTTTCTGTTATACCTATTGGTGATATGCATACATGTTATTTGGCTTTCTTAAAGATGTTGGCCAACACGTTAGATATCAAACGGAATTTTTTCTTTCCGCATAAAATCTGTTAGTTTATCGCGAACT
>LR736871.1:4919195-4933496 GCA_902654985.2 Oryctes borbonicus | reverse complement strand
ATTATTATTATTATTATTATTATTATTATTATTATTATTATTATTATATGCGATTCTCTGTGTGCAATAGAATATAATAAACCGACATCGACGCTTGTTCCTAACGCTCCGAACAGTCGAAACACCGATAACAAGTAATCGCTCTTCCTGCTTCATACCGTGTGATCATTCGGAAGAGAGGAAACTCATAGGATGTACTAATTACTACATTCGAAGACACTTTCTTGTGGTTTGATAACAGTTATAATTAATTAGAAACAGTAACCGCAAAGATAAACTTTTTGTAAATATATACATAGTGTAATGTTTTACGTGGGGAAAAATGGGAATTTCGATATTTTCGTGTTTTTGAAAATTATTTGGGCGAAAATTTAGGGTCGTAAAATTCGCTTCTAAAGCACTTTTTTGGCAATTTAGAAGTGATAAATGAAATTTTTAATGAGATATAGGAATTTAAATCACAACTAAGCTTAATTATCGAAATTCCGCTTCATAAACGCTACGTTTACGTGTTTCTGCTTTAAACTCAATTACTTCTGACTAATATTAATTCACTTTTGAATTCTAATTTGAATACTTGAAATAACAACCTTTTTACTGAAGATTTAGATAGACATAAGAAGCCTGGACGGCAGATAGACTCAAACTCAAATATTATTTAAAGCCGATAGCCATAGTAATGTCGAAATATATGCCGAAACTGTTTATTTTCGATGTAGCATGATGCAGAAGCGCAATTAAAATTGAGATTTTATGCTCTATGATGACATTTTAGACCACTTCTTTCGTATTTCATTTTCTCTTTCCCAAAACTGCCAAATTCATGGAAAATATTAAAAAAATATCACTCAGTGTAAATTTGAGGCATATCTAAATGTAACCTTATCGTTCGTTCGGTTCTCATCAAAATTTTCAGTAAAGTCTGACGTTGCAGTGTTGTCAGACTTTACTGAAAATTTTTATTTAGGGTTACATTTAGATATGCCTCAAATTTACACTGAGTGTTTTTTTTTTTAATATTTTACATTAATTTGGTAGTTTTGGGAAAGAAAAAATGAAATACGAAAAAAGTAATAGTCCGTTTTCACCACCGCCGTCGTTGGCTGGACTTATAATATCCATCTACTACCTGCCCCCCAAGAATAATTGGCCATTTCTACTAGAAATCGCGCTTACTACCATTAGAAGAACCTTTATTCTCGATAGGTGGACAAACAGAATTGACAAGAAGAGATGTGTGGGTGAATACTTTAACAGTTTAGTACCTACTTGGATCTATAATGATAGCAAGGACTGTGGCGTAGTATGGTAAACAACACATAAGTATCGGCAACCTCGAGGACTCGAATTAGTCCTCTTCATCAACCGGTGACCGAATGGATCTAGCATTTTGTTATCTGCCTTAAAATATACATCGAAGCAGAAAGACTTTTTCCTCCGGAACTTAATTCCATCCCATCTTTAATTTCACCCTCCCCACTTTTCGAAATAGCAAAAAAAAAAGAGGAAGCGCCAACACCCACAAAAATTTCGCAATTATTAAATCCACAGGATATCTCAACCGGCATCAAAGCGCGTGGAATAAATTCAATTTCGACTTTAGCGCCCTCTCCAGCCGTTTAGCGAACATCGCGGGTGGTTTCTGGCAGCACCTACTTTAAACTTCCCTTTCGCCGAAGTAGCAGCCGAAGTTGGGGATGGTAGATCGTGTATTAGTAAAGAGTAATATGAAGCGAGGCGGGCCGCGTATCTGTCATTTGTTTTTGACAGCTTGTATCTACACAATGTACTACATTATCACTTTACTGTTTAAGCTTCCTTGTTCGTTGTCCTCGTTCGTTTCGGCGCCCTTCGGCGTGAGTTAGAAGGAAAGGGAAAGGTATTTGAACCTTTTTCACCCTCTTGTAGCTTACATCTGACATGGAAAGCGGGTGTTTTACGGCGACAGTGCCCTTAATGTCTTTAGAATTGAACTGGAGGAGTGAAAATTGCCAATCGGAGCGGCTACTCTTGTTAGGAGAAAGTGATAAATTAAAGATATTGTGATTTTATTAAACATATGTCGTCCTTATCCTTAGCGATCCATCTACTCTTCCATCTCTGTCGTTTAGAAGAAGTATACAACGATAACACTCCTTGCGACAGTCAATTGTTTGATAACGCGTATTCCATTTGCGATATCTCCTAATGGATTCGAGTCATTTGTCTAGTTGAATGACGTGCCGCGACACGGCTGTCTAGATTACCTATATTGTTAAGTGTTACGTACGGAGGCTAAGTATAGATGATTTCTTATGTTATAGCGGTGATTTTCTACAATTTTGCGATTTGCTCAGGGGATTCCGGAAAGAGGCAAAAAAGAACTTTGTTTGTCACGTTAATGCTTTACTTTTAAAATATTCATTCTAATCGGAGTAAATTGCTTTCGCAAACATACAAGTTTGTGAGTTAAGAGTAACTGTACCTGGTCGTTGTAACATTATCAATAATCGTCTCGTGACGTAAGTTTCTTGTTTTTTGTAACTTAGTTATGGAATTATCAATATCATACTTTGAAAAATCGCCGAAGTATACGAACAAAGAGTTTGTTACCATCGTGCGTGTACATTGCAACATAACGTCAAGTACACTGACATACCCCTATGCCTTTGATACGATTAACCATGAAATAGGCTTTCACGACCGTAATCCACAGTAGAAATGTCTTTCAGGTGATGTCGCGTAGTTAATATTTTACTTGACGTTACGCTGATCATGCTGTATTGATCCCATAGACACATTGCGTCATCACTAAATTCAATCAATTTTGTGGATCCCCTTTATCAACCGTATGACCGAATGATGGTTCAATTCCTTGGGCTGGAGACCCAAGATTAGTAATGATAAGCAAGGACTGTGGAGTGACTGATTTTGTACTTCGGAACCAGATTTTTAAAAATATCTAAATTCAAAAACTGATTTTCTCAAAAATCTGCTTTTGTATAAAAGAAAGTAACCCCGATAACCTTTAACATCTACAATTCTAAATTGAAAGCGTACTTTAATTTATATTTATTTTGTTTATTGTGTTTTATTTTGTATTTAATTCATATCAACCATATGGATCTATTGCAAGAGTTAACTCAAAGGATATATCATGCACGCACCATACACAGGGCGATTAATTTTCCAATGCAAAAATCTTAATTTTTTCCTGGAATTAAACTGTTGGAAAAATTGAAATGCAACGTTTCCAACCATTGGACAAAAATTAATGATTCGATTCGAACGAATCGAAATAACATCACAAAAACACTCTAATATACCATCATCGTTGAACTCCTCTAACATCTCGACGTTCATTTGTCTGCCGGGCACGGCCAACTCTCCGAAACGTGGAGTACACTCGACTCAAACCGCCCGATTAGCGAAGAGGTTTGCAAATTGTTAATAAGTGAGCGAGGGGGTAGTTTCTAGCACGAGGGCGAACCCCCGGATGGGAAGTTCAGAAATACCCGCTGGCTTTGTTTAACGTTTTAACAAGAAAATCGCGCCCTAAATTTAATCGTTATTGGATTCGAGCAGCGTAATATGGAACGTACTCATATCGATGGGTATCACTCCAATAGATTTAATAAATGATAGCATTTTGCAATGAGATTTGATCATTGGTGAATGAGAGTTTATCCTCTGAGATAATGGTGAATTTTTTGAAGATAGAAAATTTGCTTTCGTTATCTTCTTTGTGAATTAAATAGAGCTTGGTTTTTCCGAAAATTCCAATTGATCCAATTGATCTTATCGCGGTTCGTACGAATTAAAGTACAAACGGTATTGGTGATATGCACACCATTCCATATCACTACCGGTATTTTCATTGCTTTCGTTCATTTCACATCTTCGACTACGTAGACGCCAAGCAGATAACGTGGCCATCACCGTGACCACAATTTATGGTTGAATAATTGATAGGTTTCGGTTTCTATGTAAATAGAAATTTCCCAAAAACGCAAACGCAGTTTCAAGAAAAATCTGCGAAACGAGAACGTTATGTACACGTGTTCACGTTACTCGACCTTGATATCATATGATGTATTGCGGTATTCCTTCGTGGTAGAATTTCCATGCTAGTATCATTCATGTGCATGTCAAAGATAAGCGTTTTTTTCTGTATATCACGCCTGCTAGTGCATTCAGGTGTTTCTTGGCTTACGGAAGTGTCCAAAGATAACACTTGTGTTGCTTTGGATCTAGTAAAAAATGTTCTTTTAATATAATTTTGGAATTAATCTATTTCTTTGAGGCATTTCCAATAGGGGAGGAGGGTTCCTACTCCTTCATTCATTTAATTCACTTTTTGGTGCTTAATTAATTAGTGAAAGCTCGACATAGGCGTATGTTTAAAAAATCTTTTATTTTAAACAACTGCAAAACATGAACTAACTGACAAATTTGCGCGAACTTATAACAGTAGGCGACTCAAAATAACAATATGCTCGCTATGGTAAATTTAAACGTTCTTCTTCAAAGTTGCCAGAGGTCCCGTTTTTAATGAATTTCTCAGTTGATATAACATAATCATCCCCACGCTCTCTCGATATGTTCTCTTCCTCCTCATACGCGATGCATGTTGATTTTCGCGTTGTGCGCGGCTGCCATACGTATGAAAATCTAAATTTCCCTCCTAGCCCCCGCGCAAACGGTTGCGCCCGCAACGGGGACGCGCTCTGTCGACTTTGGAGGGCTGAATGTTTCATCAATTCCTGGCGGCTGTTTGCCGACGAAGCTGTTCCAATATGCTCGCCGTTTGTACAGCGCGAATTATTTAAGAGGGCGCCAAATTAGTTTCGAATTATCTCGCAACAATGCATAACGCAAGGCAACCCTCTTCTTTTGTCGTATGGCGTTTTCTCATCTTGGTTTGCCCTTTTTCTTGTTACTTTTTGTAAAAAGGGATGGGCGCATTGTCTCAACTCAAAAAATGATACTGTGAGATTGGAGATATTTCGGAAAAAGTATGATAGATTCTTTTAGAAAAAGGTATTATTAAAATATTGAGGTGTATGTCCCTCTTTTCTTAATTTATGTGGATTTGTATATAACTATCTTCTTTCATTTGTTTCAAATCAAAATTTTATCATTTCAATCAATTTTGAAAGAGTTGGACATGCAAATTATGTCTAATCTTCATTTTTACAAACATTAAGACTTAAAACTAAATGTGTTCCGGGTTTGAACCGTGTCATGTCGTTGGTTAAAATAAAACTCAACGTTTCGCCTACAATCGTATGGGGCTTGTTCAGAAGAGTGGCGAACAGAGGCGAAAACCAACAAGCACATAGTTCACATGCTGAGTTACCGTGATCAACTGCTTCCCGCTCAGTTAGTTTCGCCTTTGGCGTGCTTCACACGTTGAGTTACCGTGCTAACTGTTGCCACCACTTTCCTGAAGAAGCCCCATACGATTGTGGGCGAAACGTCAAGTTTTACTTTAACCAACGACATGACACGGTTCAAACCCGGAACACGTTTAGTCTCAACTGACTCTAACCGTGGAAGCCTACGTTTTTATATTAATAATTAAATCGCCTGTTTACGATGTGACAAAACTAATTCAATTTTACATTCATTTAAAAGTTTTCAATCAAAATGTTATAAGAGAAAGAATAAATCTTAAATAAAGCTTCAATTTCGATTAAAGAATCGTCTTCAAGCTAATCTTCAAGACACTCAAGTGATAAAGATAGAAATAGCAAACAGTACGATTACAATTGAATGTTCTGCAGATTGTACTGAGAATATTTAGTCGAAAGCGATAGTTAGCTTTTAAAATAGAAATCTGCGTCGAACTGTATGAGAAATCTCTAGGATCTAGAAGATGCTCAAATATACACTCATTTTTGCAACGGAAACTCAACATTATCTGATAGAGCAACCGAAGAAACAAGCGAAACGTAAAGCTATGGCAAAAAGAGTTGTGTATGTACTCGTTTTGATACGTAGGTTAAGATTTTAAATGACGATGCCCCAATAAAACTTTAGCAGCGTTCGGAAAGTTCTGTTTTCAATAAAAATGCTTATACTTAAAATAATTTTTTTCGCTAATAGCTTTTAAAATAAACGGACAAAAAATCTCATACGTGTTGTCCCACATCTTTATGAAAGAAAATTAAGTCGAATACATTTACACCTTTTAGAATGTAGGTTTCACCAAGTCGTTTTAGTAAACCTTACCAAAATTCGCAGTGTGAAATTTATTTCAAATAATGAAGACTTTCAATGTTGATTCTGCATATAGTCAAAGGCATAACACCACACAACTCTCGCTAAAAGTTTTGCTGGATCAACAATATCTAACAAATCCTATGTAATCCAATATATTCGTTTAATATCATAATTTGCTATATGTTGGATCGACGAAATTTAAATCTTAATTGTCTGGAGAAACAAAAAAGGGAAGTTATATAAACATATAACCGAAATATATTTTGTTTGTACGTCGACGTCAACGACGAGAACTCAGGGAGGGTATTAGTTTTCAGCTACACCTTGAAGATACTAAAACAAGACCGTGCGCATTTCGTTTTAACACGCGTTGGGGCAACGCATACAATTCCGTTCAAAATGTCACGGACCAAAATCGCGACAAGTTGCTGGAAATCAATTCGGTAGCTTTAAATAAAAACCGCCGACATTCGATAATTTGCAAGTACAAAAGTTACCGAACTTATTGTATGTAATTAACGCAGAAGAAAGTTATTCTTGCATTATGTAAAATGTTAGCGGTCTGTGAACAGCTATAAAATGACGATAATCTCGGCAATCATTGTACAGGTTGTTTTTTAGATGAAATCATTATCTGTGCAGATTATTAATTTGTTATATATAAAATTAATACAAGTTCACGTTCATCGATTTTTTTTTTGAAAAATTTTTTGTTACAAAATATGTTTTTTTTGTTTAATTTCTATTGTCTGACCTAATTTTCAATTTTGTTTTTCATTTTTGTAAATTCTTACAAGGGTCAATAAAAGAACTTGTTCAAATATTTATTTATTTGTTGTACGCATAAATTCATGCCAAAAGTGAATAACAACATACTGTGAACGCTCAGCAGAAGAAGTTTAGATTAGCAATTCCGACTTTAATCGGTGCCTATCATCCTTTTTACAAGATGAAGGCACGTATATCTTAAATCATCTTCCATAGAAGGGCCTCAGCGATGAAACTAAATATTCAGGAATAATTTGGCTCCCGCTGGTAAATTATAAAAAATCTTCTAATTTTGCCTAATTTGCCGACGTAATTAATTATATGAAAAAATACCCCGCGTAAAGAATCGAACCTGATATCTCCCATTTTCTGCTAAAACCACTACAACACAGAAAACTAAACAGTACCAGCTTCCACAGACCGACAGATCCGCATAATTCAATATTGCAGGTGTAATATCTGTCCCACTGCTGGACCCGCTGGAAGTGACGCCCTCTTATATCCACATTCAATAGCAAGCTAAATCAAGCGTCTTTGCTCTTAGCAGAATTAGTAAAAAAATTGTACTTTACTGGAAATCGTATTCTCGATCAAGCAGGGTAACGACCTTAAACACACGGTTACCATATGCCAAGAAATTCTAGAGGAAAGAAAATCTGGACTTATCGTCCAGTGAGCTTTTGTAGGATGAGCCAAACAAAATGCCCAGCAGCTCTCAAATTATTTACAGGAGGTAAATAGCTTTAAATTGGCATCGTTTACTTAGAAAAACTGCTGAAAGGGATGCCTCAAATTTGTGAAGCCATTATTTTTTCTAAAATTCGTTATTGCTTTCAAACTTTATAACCGTAGCGTATACACTTTCATTATTAATATATTCGTTGACGTCGGAGAGGTTGACCCAAGTGCTTTTAAGAGGCGAAAGGAAATAATTTTATTTCAACAACACCATGATGCACGTCCTAAAAATAAAATACCATAGGAAACCCTAAAAGCAGCTAGTGTTCCATAACACATTCGCGCTACTGTATACGCACATAAATCTTGCGTTGGAAAGAGAGAAGCCAACGGCTGAAGAATTCGTCTAAAAGCACGTTCACTGCCAACAACAAGATCATTGGTTATGACTGGGTATACAAATTTACGATCGATTCCATAATATCCAGAGCGATTGTTTGTTTGGATGGAAGGCGCACTGTGTTCTCAGTAATGTCACTCGCTGGACATAAACTCTAGCAAGCTGGAGTTAGCTCATATTATATTTTACATACATGCATACATCCACATACACATAAAGGATTGGATATTCAACGTCGATCCATAAATAAAACGGTTATAAGTACCCTCGGACGACTATAGATGCCTTCGCTGCTTTTGTTTTTGTTAAACGATACTATTAGAACGTGATGTTAGCGCTGGTTGTGTTATCGTCATCGTCCCAAAGGATTGAAAGTCGATTTTCTCACATTCATTTCAATATTTTCATATACAATCTTGGTAACACGTATTAGATACCCAAGAATATCTGCTTAGGTAACCAATAATTTTTCAAGGAAATGCGAAGCATTCTTTGCAATGGTCTGGAACGCATGCCCACAATAAGGATGTCCAACAGAAAAGAAATAAACATTTTTATGTGAAAAATTCATTTAAATAAACGGTTGAAATCAAAAAAAAATTAAGAATATGTTTTTAGTTTGTCTCCTCAAAGCCAAATAAAGATGCTAAAGGCAAAAAGAAGAAAACTAGCTCTTTCGTTTTTTTTTTTTTTTTAATCTGGAACGATAGTTGTCACTAGTCTATTTTTTCTTTGGGTTCAAAATTAAGCAACTTTGCTAAATTTGAACCTACCTTCGATCACCAATAATAAGCCATAATAATACCCATGCTGAGGGTCGTAAATGGATCAGCTTGTATGTATATTATAAGATTTCTTCCACTCTACATGGGATAAATGATTTCCAGTATTAATCAAAGCTTTATGTCGACCAGAAGTTTCTAGCCTGATTATCCTTGAAAAATACAATCTTGGTAACACGTACTAGATACCCCAGAATATCTGCTTAGGTAACTAATAACTTTCCAAGGAAATGCGAAGCATTCTTTGCAATAGGCCGGAACGCATGACCACAATAAGGATCTCCAACAGAAAAGAAATAAACATTTTTATGTGAAAAATTCATTTAAATAAACGGTTGAAATCAAAAAAAAATGGAGAATATGTTTTTAGTTTGTCTCCTCAAAGCCAAATAAAGATGCTAAAGGCAAAAAAAAGAAAACTAGCTCTTTCGTTTTTTTTTTTTTAATCTGGAACGATAGTTGTCACTAGTCTATTTTTTCTTTGGGTTCAAAATTAAGCAACATTACTAAATTTGAACCTACCCTCGATCACCAATAATAAGCCCTAATAATACCCATGCTGAGGGTCGTAAATGGATCCGCTTGCATGTTATAAGATTTGTTCCACTCTACATAGGATAAATGATTTCCAGTATTAATCAAAGCTGTATGTCGACCAGAAGTTTCTAGCCTGATTATCCTTCAAAAATACAATCTTGGTAACACGTATTAGATACCCCAGAATATCTGCTTAGGTAACTAATAACTTTCCAAGCAAATGCGAAGCATTCTTTGCAATAGGCCGGAACGCATGGCCACAATAAGGATCTCCAACAGAAAAGAAATAAACATTTTTATGTAAAAAATTCATTTAAATAAACGGTTGAAATCAAAAAAAAAATGGAGAATATGTTTTTAGTTTGTCTCCTCAAAGCCAAATAAAGATGCTAAAGGCAAAAAGAAGAAAACTAGGTCTTCCGTTTTTTTTTTTTTTTTATCTGGAACGATAGTTGTCACTAGTCTATTTTTTCTTTGGGTTCAAAATTAAGCAGCTTTGCTAAATTTGAACCTACCTTCGACCACCAATAATAAGCCATAATAATACCCATGCTGAGGGTCGTAAATGGATCCGCTTGCATGTTATAAGATTTGTTCCACTCTACATGGGATAAATGATTTCCAGCATTAATCAAAGCTCTATAACGACCGGAAGTTTCTAGCCTGATTATCCTTGAAAATCTTCGATTATCTCATGAAAGCACTCAATCCTTAATAGTAATATAAGCGAAGTACTGGATAGAAGGAAATTCTACCCACTTAAGATGCCTTACATCGTACATACAAACGCAAACCTTTGTTAAACCGGAAATCGTCCGTCTTTAGCAACATCTTTACTTTATTCAACTTCGAAAAGAATCTATCTTATCTAAACACAATTTTATGCATCACATGGGCATATTTGCGAAGACACCGATACGGGAAAGGGGGACTGGCCCGATAAGTGTGTCAAATATGTGCTTATGGAACAGAGTACATAAAAAGAAATCACATGCAGACGTAATTCGTGGAAACCAACGGACACAATGTTCGGTAAACTGTTAGTATTTTATGGAAAAATGTTCGTGAAATCGACCAGTACACAGAAGTGCCTGTATTAAGCACATACATGCGGGTATTGCAAATGTTAATTAATTTTTTCAGATCTAAACGCTTTTATTCTTTGGCGTTTCCTTAAATAAGAACGACATTATTCTAACTAGGTTTTTAAAAAATTTAGATCCGTTTTTACAATCTCAAGAAACTTGTCGTATTCATCTTTGGGGTTTGTTGGGTTTGGAATTCTGTCGAAGTCACAGATTAAAAATTAATACGTCAAATAAATCAGAAGACATGTAAGAAATTGTTGTACATTGTGTACATTACAATGTTATGCATTCAGAATATTTGGTGATAGTCGCAGATGTAAATGTACATAAAAAAGCTGATAAAAAATATATTTAGCTTTGGCTTGTATGTAGATAAAGGTAGGCATAATATTAAAAATCGAACTCGTTCTTGAATGGCAGCTTGTTTCTTGTAGACCTCTGCAAACAGTCCAATGGACACACTGTAATCCGTCGCAGGTTAGATAATGAATAAAATAGAGCACAGAGTGATATTATTTGAACTTATAGCTTTACGTTTCTTTGAAATTCTACATAGCGGAAAGGAATTTTAATTCGAACAGTTTCATTGAACGGTTATAAGTAAACGTACTTAAGAATTGAAAGGCAATGGGTTAAATACATAATAATAACTAGGATTTGATAACAACGTTGTTACATTTAGTATCGCATCAATCACTGTTTGTTATTCCTTTTTTAATTAACCGCAAATTAGGAAATTCCAAAGTTTACAAAATCAACGTTAGGACGTGCTATTAGCTCTACTTTTAAAGAGATTGAGTATTTCACCAAAAAGGCACTTTTATTTGAAAACGGGTAGCCAGAGAATTCCACGACAGGAAGCAAAGTGGACGACCGCAGAGAGATTCACGACTTATCACACCAGATATCACCAGGCGCCTTAATACGAGGGTTGCGTCTTAAGTCTCTTCCAACGACCATTCGATGGCGCTGTCGAGAGTTAACATTATCATTTTCCTAAGATTATTAACATCTTTTATTGTTGAAGCAGTTACTGCACAGAAATCAGCCGAGTTATTCATTTAGAATAAGCATTTTAGGTAAAAGCAATTTTGTGAAAAAAATAGAAATTTCGGGTAAAGGTTTTCGTTTTCTACAATTTTAGTAAAGACCTAACACAAATTTCGGTAATAGAGCGCCATCAGGAAGCTCTTTACAACTAGTCTACAGAATTCCGTCATGGTCGCCAGAAGAATTTCGTGAAGGTGCGACCAAAATCGATTGTTGATCCAAAAAACATCGGTACCCAACATGATTGACCTTTTGACTGCGTCGAACACCTTTAATTAATAAATAAATGTAAACAACAGATGATTGGAAGAAAATTTTATGGACAGATGAGACCAAATTTAAATTATTCACCGAGGGAATTGAGCAAGATTTTTGGTTTGATGTTACTGTGCTGGTGTGGCAACAAATAACTTAATTGAAATCACAAATGACAAGGGAAGAGTATTTAAAGGAATTCTGCAAAATAATACCATCCATCCATCAAGATAACGACTTTAAGCAAGCTTCTGTGGGATCGTCCAAAGAATGGAAACCACAGAAAACCCAAAATCCATCTCTGGAATCATTTACAGGAGTGCGACAAGAAATTGCTATTAATTACTTAGGAAGAAAAGGATGCTTCAAATTCGTCAAGGCACGATAAAGACGAATGTAGGATATCTTCATGGAAATAAATTACAATCTAGATAACATGTAAAATGTAAAGATATAGCTTTCCTACCTCTTTTAAAATATTTTGACATCAGTGGCATTTGTTTAGGTCTATTGAAAAAAAAATAAGACTCACCAAGCAGCATACTTTTCTACTATTCCAAATAAAATTTCCTTTCTACTTCCCGTATCGTCCACTCAATTCTTAAAAATACAATTCGAATGTCTCACCTATAAACTATCACACAACGAAATCGAATCGCCAAAGCTGCCTTAGATCGAAATACGCGTCTTATGCAGGCGCTTATACGTTTTAGGTACGTATGGAAGCGTCACCGCGCGCAACTGTCAATCCCCGGTCATGGCATGCTGCGATCCAGACCACAGAAGACACCACATGACAAGTGCCACTGATAACGCACTTTCCCACACTGCACTATCAGGGCAGAGAGAGGTCTGGTCGATCGGAGCCGTTCTTCTTTTGTCACACGGCCGCCTTTGTAATCACATTATTCAGTATATTATGTATATAGGCATCGTATCACTATCTGAACTGAATTATGGGCTTATCCGCCGCTAGTATAACGAACAACGGCAAAGCTCTCGCTATGATAGAGGAAGAGAACGATCATAACAAAAACGCCAGTATATTAGTGGCGTATGTAGAGAGATGACTAAACGCTGTGTGAAATTTACGATTTAACTTAGAAGATAACGCCTTGTTTAACGTACGAAATGTTGCGGCTATCTTCAATTGTTTATTAAACAATTTATCTAAATATTCTCCTGCTTTTCCTGTCAGTGTTTATGTAATTAAATACGTATACAGTGGCGTACGTGAGTTTTTCACACGGATATCCCTTTCGTTACGTATACAGCATGTTTCCTACAACGCTAACGAAACTTGCAAGATATTGAGATGCTAGAGTGAAATACAGAATTGAGTCTCTTCTGTTTTCTTTTACTTATAGCTGGGAGTCCCCGTCTGTATGATGTGCGTGTGTGTAGGTCCTTCTTAATTAATACATTGATGTCAGCTCTCCTTCAACTCTTGTTTCTATCTTCTTGGGTTCCTTTCCTTTACCTCTAAATGGCTTTAAACTTCTTTTGATTGTAATAATAATAGGTTTCCACGACCAGAGTCAGTTGAAACTAAACAATTGTTTCCCGCTCAATTAATTTTGCCTCTAGGGTTAAATTACCGTCCTAAATCTAGCCTACTAACGTTCCTTCTCCTGAAGAAACCTCCAATTGATTTTCGCCTATAACATGGTTCACATATTGAGTGACCGCGATCAATTGTTTCTCACTCAGTTAGATTTGCCTGCGGCGTGGTTTACATGTTGAGTAACCATGTTAACTGTGCCCTACCACTTTTCTCCTTCTACTGAAGAGACCCCACGTGGTTGTAGGTGAAACGTCGAGTTTTCTTGTATCAAAAATTTCTATTATCTCTTTGTTTACCACATTGTCACAGAAATAGCAATGCAACGATTTCGATATTTTCATAGTTGCCCTTGTTTGCAATGTTCCAGATGACAAAAATTGTTTGTAAAGTACCACGTTCAGTGTGAAGTGTTTAAAGCTACAATATTTCATTTTTAAATTTAATTAAATCAAAAATTTTATAAAGAAGATGATTAACTGAACGTACTCTGATTAGTATCAACTAGATAGATTTTAATATGTTTAATATGGCAAAGTTTCTCACATGACGTATACTTAATGGATAGCACTGTATATTTAGACGTCCAAGCTTTTTACAATCGTGGAATTGCTCCGAGATATTCTCCCGTTCCATTTCGCTGTTTGTCCCATTTTTCTCGAGAATTTTCGCTCCTTTGCCACTCTACATAGAAGCATTCTCTCGGCCTATTATCTTCATCTTTCCCACAATATCCTACCGCACATAGACATCGTACGTACGCGCTGCAAAACGCAAACGATAAGCCAGACTAGCCTACTCGATCCGGCGATAGGTTTTTGACAGTGATGACGTGGCAAGTTGCTGCAACTATACGCGATATATATTATGTCTATGCGTTTAAGTACGTTTGCGTATGGTCGGTTCGACGTCGCACGCTGATGTTACAAGAAATTACACTTAGGTGTGTGCGCGCTTGGGGTGGATAGCCTCCGATTC
>LR736871.1:4740132-4909958 GCA_902654985.2 Oryctes borbonicus | reverse complement strand
AAGACCCAGGTAGACGAGTTTTAAAACAAAATATGACCCAGCCAACAGCTGAAGACCCATATATTTAATAGTGGATGCTGGAAAAAGCATCTTCCAGCAGGATTTAGCTGCACCATCGATTTCTGACAAAAATCCAAAACAGGCGCTACGCCTATGCCAACAAGAATAGTGTGGGTTATATTCTTAAAAATTGCGGATGGTAGTGGAAAAAGATATTTTTACTTTTTTGTTTCAATACTAAATGGTTCATTTTAAAGATGGCTGTCGATTTGGACAAACAGTGTCGTCCTCAGGCCAAACTGCAAGGCGAGCATCCAAATAAATTTCGATCCTCGTCTTGCAATGGGACCTGAGGATGATGATTAAAAACAAGTTTTTCTCACTTTACATACATCCAGAAATCCTTCGAATACGACTCTGTACACTTCTACATTATCGAATTGACGCCTCTTCCCGAGGTCACGCTGATACGGAAAACGATTCGGAATCACTTACGTAACGTCATTTCACAAGCACAATGGCCCCGTTTTCGGGGTGTTAAATGATAGTTCAATCAGGGTAGCAATGGATAGCAGATGTTTCCTATATGCACACTTTCCCCTCTTTCCCATTTCGCCCGATGCACAATACAGTGGAGGACAGTTAATGGTCGAATGTACGGATGGCACTCTTAGATAAACGTCTCTATAGAGCTAATAAACGTTATTCAAGCACAATTCGTTTTGTTAGTGATGAATGTATTTAATTAAAATGAGTCACTAATTACGAAACACAAAGAAAAACGTTCTTGCAATATGTAACAATATTTAGACACCAACAAAGCTCTTAACTTATTCCTGAAGACGTGAACACTATCTATGGGCTTTAATTCATTCGAAAACGCGTTAAATATTCTGCGTCCTACAGCAAATCACTGTCTCAGACGATGGTGGAACTGTCTTCGCCTCTTTCGGGGCTTATACAATCACTTTTGCCAGTTTAAAATAACTAACGTCCGATTCTCCTTTGAAAAACTATCAAAAAAATTAATTAATCTACTTCCAGACGACAATACCATAATAAAATAAGTCGATGTACCATTCTCCACTTATCACGTGATCGCGTGCAATATCCTCGTTGGCCTACCCGAAGAGCTAATTACGATTCCTCCAACAACAAAGAAACGGAGCTTACACCCGCCGATTCGATCTTGTGGTAATCGTCTTGTCTGCAACTTATTCCCGCTAATTCCGATATCTATTGTCTATCCCATTTGGAGCGTTTCCTTAATTTCCCGACGAGATTGAAGGGTAAAGTATCGATTTAACTAACTTCTGAAGAATATAGCGTTTGTAGAGCGTGCTGAAGAAATTGCAGGATGGCATTATTGCCACCTGACACGATCAGCATGCTCCTATTTGATATGGTGGCGATTTCATTAAGAATCGAAGTGGATAAAGTTGGATTTCGGCGTGAGCTGTTAAGAAAATAGGGTAAAATAGGTAATGGGGTTTGCTTGGATAATTATTCTACGTCGTAAAGTTGATAAGTTTGGGGAGCTTCCAAATTGTTACCTGAAATATTCTCCTGATGATGGAAATTTTGGCGGAAATTTAATTTAATTTCTGAATAAAAAATATGATAACGAGGACTGTGAGGTACTATAACATACAGTACTAAAGTGTCGGTACACTCCGCACCGCACAAACTCAATTCATTAGTTTCCAAAATGCGTGCATCCATTATCAACCGTACAGTTGATAACGGAGATCGTAACAACAAAAGCCTAATTCTTTGATCTTCGATGTCAAAAAACAGCGTCCAGGCCTGATTTAAACCAATAACCAACAAACAAATCCTCTACGCATCATCCCCCTTGACCCCAATTCATTTCTTCTCTTTTACATAGCGTCGAACCACGCCAAACAATCCACCCCCTCATCGGCGAAGAGAAAAGGATGCTTTCACGAACTTCCCTTCCTTTTTTTATATTTCGGCACCTGTCATCGTCATAGATAGACAGATAATGCGTGCTAGTTGAGGTAAGCGCACGCTATTCACGGTACCGGAATGCTTTTGGATGAAGAACCATATTATTTTTCAAAGGAAAGGATAGGTCTTTCACGAAGTAGAGGACGACTAAGTTTATACGTCGTTTTACTCACCAATTGTCTATATCTGTGAATGCACATCCTGTCTTTTTACAAGATCTACCAACAACAACGATGGGGTTCGAAGAAACGAAAAGATCTCTGATGAAGAAGAAGATTTATTTCAGATGAGACGGTTTTAATAGGAGTATGCGTGTGAATATGAGGACTCTGAGGTAACTGGTGTAACGTAGGTACTTGTAGAATTCTTGTAAAAAATTTAACGAAAATAGCGTGCAAATTTATCTTTAAAATTGACAAAATGAATAGCAGGTCTGGATTAAGGTAAATTGCGAACGGCATAAAAACAATTACTTACAACTTGACTACGTTATCCAGCTTGTTTCTATTCTGTAGGTCTATGCGAAGATTATCATCCTCATGATTCGGGATTCAGCTTAGCATTACAAAAATTCAGTGCCTTCACTTCCTGATTTGTTTCAAACAAAGATCCTTCTACTTGGAAATTTCTTGATAATTATTTCACAGTCTACCCTCGTAAGTATACCATAATAACCGCAGAATACACTTACCTCTGAAATTAATTTTTTGAATGGATTACAGGGGAAAAAAACCAAGTTGGGGGAACTAAATTTTGATGGACGCCGACTTGGATCGATTCACGAGTACCACATCGGAGACACTCGTAAGAATCCACTTCTTCCACAATTTACCTTCACTTTCCTCATACACGCCGAGGGAAATTCATGCAAAAATCGATTTGTCAACGTTGCGACGACTGTTTCAATTAAATTCACGCGTTTTCCCCTCACCTACATCTTCCGTCTTCCCCGTCACCTTCGCCTCCCCCCACAATTACCTTTTTCAAAGGGACGTTGCGTGATCTACAAGACAATTATTTGCCGAGATTTGCCTCGGCGTTGACAAAATATATGCGAGGAAGTTAATTACGGTCGTGTAGAACGGGTGAAGTGATAAGATTTATCGCTTCGGCCGTTTCCTTTTCTTTCTCGACTGTCCCCTGCTACCATCCGCTTAGTGTTCCATCTTTCTTTCTTTTTCTATGAAAAAGAAACGAGGGTTACGGAAGATACGGTCTACGTTACGCCGGAGACACAATAACATCGCGTTCTTTTGAATATTCATTAGGTTATGAAAGTTTTATTATGCGTATTTTTTGAATGGAATTA
Organism: Oryctes borbonicus; assembly: GCA_902654985.2. Lineage (NCBI taxonomy): Eukaryota > Metazoa > Arthropoda > Insecta > Coleoptera > Scarabaeidae > Oryctes > Oryctes borbonicus. Next base: position 4,906,678 of record LR736871.1, on the reverse strand, counting down.
AGACTGGATCGATGAGAGTTGCTTTTAGTATTAATTAAATGAGGTACGCACAAAAAAATTCCATCTTTTACGACGGAAAGTTCTACCAGTAGCTCCAGAAAACTATGTTGCTTAGTATTAGCATTTTTAAGCATTTTGAATTTATGATGATGATAGCTTAAGATAAGAGTTAATTTCACATTTTCTAATCTTTATAAAGCCCTGCATGTTTCTTCGCAAGTTTAAATACAAAATTAATTTTCTGCTTCTAGAGTATCTACTTTGATGGATAAATCCTTGTATTCGTTTACTAGCCATTTGGACAAGCTGCACTTAGTGATTCGTTACCCGAAACCATTGATTTCATAAATTTTGGGCAATTTTTCAGAACCTCTTTCGTGACCCGATAGAATGGGCAGACCACTCTATGCCTCGTACAAATAATAAAATTGTAGATCTTAGCAGTGGAAAGTAAGCATGACGGCCAAGACCAGAAACCTGTTTTAGTGGTGAGACTTGATAAAGTCGCCACAAAAAATCCCTAGCAACAAACATAAATAATAACCTTTGCTACGAAGAGATTGGTCATCCTTTCCATTTGCTCATTAAAACATGAATTTCTAACACCCAATGATAAGCAAGAACGTGTCCATTAGGAAAATCACTAATCTCTCTCACGCATGGAAAATAATTACTGACGCACACAATTGCTACCAGAAACAATAGAACGAATGCAAAACAAATACGGCGGAAACAATGAGATTGTTGCTGTTAGGCAAACGAGACGTTTTTCTTTGTTTTACGGAGTTTGGAGTCAAGTGATTAGACATTTGCAGGTGTACATAATACTCGCGCATTAAGACCGCTATTGTTTCCTAGCCAATAGTCTCCCTGGCGGAGATACGAGAAGCTTGACTATGCAGATTAAGCGCTGGTTTTATCTTTACGTTCTCCAATAAACCTGTTTAACGACGATCGGTTTTTTGTTGCCAAGATGCAATGGATGTAAAAGCAGTGCTGACGCAATTGCGTTGTATTATCGTACTTCTACGAATCCGGCTCTCATAATCCGTTAAAATTGAGATGTTTTGCTTCAAAAATGCTAAGAAGATTTTCAATTTATTTGAGCACGTAATCAAGTAATTTGAATCAAATTTCCTTTTAATCAACAAAGATTGAGTAACATTGACGAGCTCAAATATAAAGAATGATACTTTGGAAAAATTCCACAACCAAAATCGATAACATTGGCAAAATTAAATCTGAAAATCTCCTATATCATATCACAAAGAGCAATATTCTCGTTGATAACCTCAATTCAACACCGATATCATATCCTCGTTACAATGGAGGCACATACGTAAGCTTTACTATTGTTGAGCGACATTTCCCGATGACAATCGATATCTCAGATTTAATTAAAATATTAAATCGTGCGCTGCCCACACATGCGTGAAATGAAACGTATCCGTTTTATTGCGTCGTTAAAACGCAAAGATAGTTTCCTTTGTGGCCCATGTGATGCATGTATGCACTTACATATGCATGCCTGTAAAGTGAAACTGAGGAATGCTTGCCTTCTCTTGCCTGCCAGCTCGCGTTGATTGTTTTCGATTGTGAATCTTAAATGGAGCTTTCGCGTAACGATAATTTGATGTATTCGGTTTTTTTTTTTAATTTGTTTGATTTTAATGATCATCTGTAGCATGGAAAAAATCGAATGATTGATTAAATTTTATTTAATTAAATCAATAAGAGAATAGGTTAAATTATCGAAACGCATCTAAAATGATGCTTTCATTTGAGAACACTCAGTAATACTTTAAATGGGGCTCCGCGAAGATCTAATATAAGTCATTGACAGTCATTTATACATATTGAGAAATAATTGGGTACTAAATGTAAAGAAAGGCAACTTTCCTAAAAATACAACAGAAATCATTATTCTTAAGGAAGAAAGGGGCACAGGAAACTTATTAAGCAACATGTCCATATTTTTCATTTTTTTGATATAGCTTCTCCTTTGCTTGAATGAAGGTAATATTTGCTGGATTTTCAAGAAAATCATTTTTGAACATCTATTAATCAAGATCTAATCGACGACCTCACAAAAATCAATCTTACTCCCATACACGATCATGCATAGGACTGTAAACACGTGATGGTAGCATTTTTCTAGTGACCCTCGTATCATCCAACCAGATCTTAAATTTGCGGTCGCGGTCTACCTAACACCACCTCCGCAATCACTTCCTTTCCCCCTCGTCCCTTCCTACCATTTACCTCGGCCAGCCGTAAATCACTGGACATGCGACTAGCGGATAATAATCTTATCGTCCTCCGGCTATACACGCCGAAAAGGACAATATGGCGTCGTCGATCGTTTTTAATAGCATATACAGGCGATGGCCACATCGCATGTTCCGCCAAGCTTTACGGTAGAAGCCTTTGAGCTTTTCACGCCGATAGAAAGAAGCTTTTAATATTAAAAGCACCGAGATAAGCTCCTACCACCTCGAGTACGGAAGAACGGCGGTTTAATTCGCTTTAGGAAGTCGCGTTTTCTGTGACCGGATGGGCAATGTGGTTGTATCATCAATTGTAAGCTACCCTACTACCTACTATTCCTTCTGTAGGAGATCAAAGGAAGCGAAGAATGAATTGAGCGTGATCGTGATAGCGATGATTTTACGCGGTTGTTTTTTCGATGGTTGTCGTTTGTTTCATGCTCTTTTTTTTCGTATGCGGAAAAAGCTCCATTAGCTATATAAAAAGCTGTTGCACGAAAAAAAAATTGAAAATATGCATAGAAAAAAAAAGAACATCGGATCTAGAACACTAGATAAATATTTTGTTGCGTCATCCTTTTCTAGAATAGGAAGTGAAGATCATACGTAGGAATTAATTACCACAAAGCTAGATACGAGATTTATGGAAAGCTATATGCTGCCAATATGGGCCAAATAAATCTAAGCCAAAAAATAAAAACAGCAAAACAGCTGAAAAATACAAATCAAGTAATCTTAAAAAATGATGAAGTCATAGTTTAACTCTAAGCTTCTCCCTGGAGCAAGCAGAACTATTTCACTATTTAAAAGCTTTAGAAAGCCAACTAAACCTAAGCTATAAGCAATGGTTTATTTACATAATACTAAAATTGATCTAGAAAACTAACAACATAAAAAAAAATTGAAACCGCATCGTCTCTCATCTTCAATACCATCAACTCAAACATAGCAACACAATACGCTCTTTCAAAAAAAAATTCAAACCTCCTCGACACGACATTCACAACGTAATTATGTATTTAACCCCAGTCATCGACTTCGACAATCGCCAGGGCTCAAAAAATCGCTAACTCCTTGTTTTTCATGGCCTTTTGTTTTGCCTAAAGTCACCTGAACACTTCAAATCATCATCCAGAGTTCCCCGAATATGTATAGCGGATGGCAGAACGCGGGATTGGCGTTGTTATGGCTGCATGCAGCTGCGTCCAGATCAATTCCTCTTGTCATTAAATAATCTAGGCCGCTGAAGAGAGTGATCTAATAATGGATATAAAAAGCGGTTGGAGAAAAAAGAAGCAAGCGAGCCAATGTTTTCCAGAAGGGGATAACATATATGCGATTGTCGTCATTAAATTCGGTTAGATGTTGGTGCTGCATATAGCGCTTTAGATGGATTTCGTTTCTGAAATGGTACTTGAAAAACGTGGGAACTACAAATCAAGATTGCTGTGCAGACATTGACGAAATTCGTGATTAATGAAAACAATACAGCTTTGAAATTTTGAAGCTCGTTCTACACAAAGGTGGAAATTAAAGAACTCATTTTTAACACTATGTGACGAGGAAGTTACTCAAGATTATTATTCTTAGTCTTATCTTCTTTATTTCGCATTGATGTTTCCCAACTAATTCTCAACAACCAACATACAAAAAATAAATTTATTTTTTAATAATAAATTAAATTATTAATTACTTCTGGCTGTAGTTAAAATTACTGGATGTCGAAACAAGCCAATTGAGGAGTGGCAAATGCTTTCTAAGCAAAACATTGGCGAGATTAGCTTGGTCCACTTCTACAATAGGCACAAACGCCAAAAAAGTTAGCATCTTGGCGTTCAAGGCAAATTATGAATCGTTACTATATCCTTTTTACTTCCGTGTCTTTTTGTAGATAAAAACTCGTAAGGCCAGAAACAAAGTCTATTTTAATTTATTAATACGCATCCCTGAAAATGTCCCATAGAACGCAATATACGAAACGTTGCCGACATAAAATAATCTCTTTCGCGAAACTACAATATCCAATTAAAATTCACGACTGAATTTCCCATAAAAATGACACCCGTCGCGAAAATAGAAAGCAACAAAACAACTTTCCTCGTGACATTCCGACGCTGATGACTTGAAACTTCAAAATTAGCGTCGACGTCCCGTCCAAACTCGGCACCGTTGGGTTCTCGTAGCGGAAACTATAAATCCGAACGAGTTTTATCTATGGTGGCAAACAATACCGATTAGCCGCTATATTTTTAGTGTCTAACGCAGTAAAATCTAAATTTAAGATTGCGCTTGTTCGTATATTAATATTGGCGTTATTAGTGGAGCTATACTTCGGTCGGGTTAATTTTAGTCGGGTCATTTCATCAGCTTAATTAATTATTGTTTTATACTCTTTTATATTATTTAAATTTCGCGCCAGGATTATAATTGACATTTCGAGGAGATTTCAAATCGGGTATAAGCGGGAATTTTGAAATTTTTTTCACGTAGAAAAATGCATAGAATAGAGAGAAATAATTTACGCTGTTTACGAATACCAACGGATTACGTCGAATGTTTACAGTTGGAATAAAATAGAACAATAAGCTCTCGATCGTACCCATAATATTATGCACAACATTGATTATCTGGAATATTTTATGTGATTGTACAATTGTCTACATTCTAAACGATTGTATTTTCCATTAAAGTGGTTTATGGAAATATTTGCAATAGGCACTAAAATATCTAGAATAGATTGGAGGACGTAGTTTATCAGTTGAGAAGTTTAATTGTAAATTTGAAATCGACATTTTGAGCCCAAGTAACAGCTCACAGCCAGAGGCAAACCTTGCACTTGGAAATCACATCGAAATAATTTCTGGTGTTAATATGGTTTGGTTACCATGATAACAATAAACGAAACATACCGAAATTGACGATCTTAAACTTTTGGTTCGAAATTCCGACCATAAGCAAAGAAGAGTTAATACGTATAATTTATTTATTACGAAAGTGTCTGGTTCGCTACTTACTTATCGATTGCCCTGTATACACGGAAATATTTTTGAAAGATACTTTAAAGTTGCTCCTATTAGCACCCTATAAATGTCTTTGTAAGAATAAAAAAATATTATGCAAAAAATTATTAGCACCCTGCATGTACTATGTGTTGGTATTAAATATAAAATATTACTGTTTATAAAAAGTTTTGTTTATTTTCAAAATATTGATTACATAAACAGGGTGATAAGAAATTAAGCGAAGAGGAAATTGTGCTACGTACTTAACAATAATCTTAATAATAGTACGAGTGGATGGAGTTTAAATATTGTTCTTTGTTATTGATATTTTTACCCTGTATATAAATTAAATCCGGTTTTCCTCTTAATAAAATCATCGGATAGTCTAATATTTATCAGCTTAGATTGTTCGAGTCTTTGGAAGATGCGCCCTCTATTTTTTACATTAAAACTTTTCCACAAAATTGTATTCTATTGAAAAAGATAGTGGGGGTCTAGCACTATCCAAATTCAGTATTAAAATCGGTTTTAAAAATATCATTAAGCACCTTTTAATGCTTGCTACTATGATAGGAAGACGTAGAACTACATTTATATCACCAAAGACATTTACTTTTTTTTTTTTTAATTTTTTGTTCGTAACACTAGATTCTTAGCCACTGGAGAGAAACTTATCAAACCTAAGTTGCTAGTCCTGCAGTGCCCTCAATAATATCGCTAATTCTAATTCATGACTCAATGAAGAAGGAGCGGCTAAAATGACCTACGTTGGTATTCTCACTGAAAGAAGAATAGTGTGATGATGGTAATTTTTGGTATCGTAGTGTTTCAAGTAACCGTTTGGAAATTGCACAAACTTCATCGCACCTTGAAGAAGTAGCTTTCTTTGACGAAACTTGGATATATTCATATAATGATTGCATTAAACCTGTTTGAAAACCGGAGAGAGAGAGAGAGAGACGATAAGAAGTATACAATGTCTCATAGGAAATAGCATGGTTTTCCACTTTTTTTTTCTAATAATTTTCGACACACCTGTGATTTACAACATGTACTACAAAATTTATGTTTAAGACGTTAGAATCCCTAATTTTTTGAAATAAAAAGGATAATAGATAGTTTTAATCTTTTTTTCTTTTTCAAATTAATAGACTCTGTCAATGGTTACTATTAGATTGAAACGAAATGCGAAAAGTCGAGAACTCTTTGTCTGTTACGTTTAAGAAGAGACGGAAATAACAGCTAAAAACGTATTTTGTTTTTCAACAGAACACCAAAAAAACAATAAAACTAACAATAAATTACAATCACGAAAAAAGTCGTAGCGGAAGCTGCTAAATAGTGACCCCTGTCTATCTTTAAAATGTCTTTTTACATTTTACAGCTTCTCTAAAATTACCATAATTTACCCCCTTGGACTTCTTTTATTCTCTAAAATGCTAAATCCATTCATAAGGAAAGTGAGTCTTTAAAAATTCTATAATTTCTCTTGCTGAAAAATTTCCCTGCAATCTTTGTATAGCTGGAAGAATTGTGTCTCTCAAGCACACGTTTTCTTCGAGCACTTCAATCACAATACGGCTTCCTCGTTCTTTTCATCTTACTCTGTGCACCCACATATTTGATGTTGATCTGGAACCGGACGATTTGGAAATTCTACTCCAAAATTATCACGTACCCTTAGGTGCTTAAGAAACCTTGATGTACAATGGTGGCGCCTACCAGGTAATTAAGCAAAACTTAAAATGAGACAATTGTCTACAAATTTTCTCTAAATTTAATCCAACAACCCAAACAAATTATCTAATCTTCCGCCATTGTAACTAATAGTAAACGTCTTAAAGCTTGTTAAATCTTGTACAACATGCTGTAAACCACAGGTGTGTCAAAAATTATCCAGAAACCTAAATTATCGCAGGTCTACATTAAATCATTTGTCAAATGCAAATTGAAAATTTAGACATAAAAATAGCAAACTGTTAGTTAAACTTCATAGCTAAACTTACAATAATTGAAGTAATCTTTACCAATATTGGACTTAAATAACAATTATTTTATTGTATTGATATAATTTTTTCCATTCTCTCAACTTTTGTTTGTTGTTTTGATCGCTCTGTATTATTCTGGTCTTCATAAAAGGTTTTCCAAATTAAATAAAAGTACAAAATTTATCTATGACACATAAGAATAAAATTGAGATCGAAGAAGAAAATGTTCTTACCTTGTGCTTGAAATTTCCTCGCTATCGACTTGGATCTCATCGTTTCTCAAAACTCAAAAGAAGTACGTCGAAAACGGAAACAATGAGTGCCTTCAAGATCATTAAAACGTAGCTGCAGGATCATAATATCTATGATGGTGTATTCTCTTGCACTATGAGTACCGTTTTCCGGGAAGGTAAAAACACGATGGTTATTTAAATTTTCAAGAAAAAATCGAAAAATTCGCGATTTTCCTATAGTAGGAGTTATAGGAATAGGAGGCCGTGACGACGACTACCAACCCAAACCGTCTAAAACCGTACGCGCTAGACAAGAGACAATCGCGCGCCTAGAGAGAGGAGAATCTTTTCTATTTTTTCTCTTTTCTTTTGCCTTCGTTTCTGTTCGCGTTCTGCGGGTCGTCTCCGCGTGTGTATCCCCCCTTCCCCCTCTCCCAAGGAAGGTCCGCAGGAGAAGACCAATCACGACTCGCTATTCCGTCGCTATCATGTTTTATCACTTCTTCCCTCCGGTCGCGGTGCGGACTACGTTTTTCGAGCCACTGCCGCGCTAAACCGCGAAGCTCGGTCCTTTGCTAAAGGCTAGGCCGGCTGACGATCCGGAGACAGATGTCTTCGGACTTCTTTTGTTTATGCGCAATTGTTGGGCGCATGTGGGCCGTCCGAAGCGATCGACGATGCCACGCCAACACCGTGGCGACGCGCCGCTGCCCCCCTGGGTAAACCTGCTACTCTCCGTAGGTAACTACGAGGAGATAATAGCATCTCCTATGGTATTCTCTTCTTCTAATCTCATCGGTCGATAGTACTGGGAGCGGGGCGGCGGGATGTATGTATTCCGGGTATCGTCATCTATCCCTCGCACGTTTCCCCCCTTTTCTCCCTTTAAATATATATGTATGTACGCCGCAGTGGTACATGTTCCGGGAAAAACCCTCCGCCCCGGATTCCTGACGACGACTACTTTCGTATAACTCCGGTGGTCGGTTTATGTATACAGTGTACGCTAAAACTTTTTGCATCGTCTTCGATTATACTCCGAAAGAATCTGCATTCAATCACGAAAATCTGGACTTTTTATATCAACAAAACAGCATTTTCTTGGATAAAAGGATTTACCAAAAATTGTCAAGTATGTGACAACCTTAATTGATGATTAATAAATCATTATATTTTAGTTGAATAAATGATATATTGCTTTATAATTTTTTTAATAATAAGCAAGAAACGAGCCTTGGATTACAAATGGGCAGACTGGCCAGCTGCTCAGGGCGACAACAAAACGGCGAGCAAAAACTTTTGAAGAAAGTGCCCAAAATTGCAACGCTTTTTGCAACAAATTCCGTACCTATACCTACTTTATACGGTAAGACCAAATAGTGCCAAATAGTGAATAATAGATTTTCAAATTAACAAAGAGCTAGAAAATTCAGACAAGCAGTCTAATACCGATTATTTAAAACCCAAAATTGAAGCTGTATCATCGTTTACTTTTATTACAGATGATTTTGTAACTTGGGATGTTACTTTGCCTTCAACTGACCAAGAATGCCCCAATTTTCAAGCAAATCTTTTCAGGTCCAAGCGTGTTTACAACAAACAAAGTAAACGTAAGCGTCAGTGGTGTCATGCTCTCAATCATCTGGAATTATGTTTGTGTGCCATTTTCTTTTTCCAACCAGACAACCAGACAAGAAGACCCAATTTTTGACCGGGTTCAGTAGTTGAAAGTTTGGGCATCAGTTGGTTAAACAGCACGAGCAATCACTTGATCATGAAACTATGAAAATGAATACAGACCTTTCGATTCAATACGAGCAGGAAGTAACTTATTAGCCACTCGAGATTCGTTTCTCTTGTCAGATTTCTTGCAATTACGGAGCTTTCAGTATAATAACGAACATTCAGGATTCACTTTTAATGGTCTCTATCTTGGATGCCTCGAATTAATAAGAGAAGTTGACCCCTTTCTTTTCCAACATCTTGCTCAGTGCGGGAATAAAGGGCCAGGACCTGCCAACTCAAACTTGTTTTTTATTCAACCATATTATGGCAAGCTGTGTTTTTTACACGATGACAGAGGCATCGCTGATTTCACTCCTGATTGTTCCCACACGGACCAATTGGAGCTACGTGTGCTCAAAGATGCTAAGCCAAAGGAACGTGTTCCTTCTTCCTGGAATAAGTCACACCTCAAGTACTTCAGAAGAGCAAGATTCAGCAAGATGTATTTCAGATTTAGGTTTGGATAAGTTATGCCGTGGACAAAGTTACGCATAAACTATACCGCTGAAAGGGAATTTTCCGTTTTAACTTGGGTGAAGAATGCCAAGAGGTCTACCCTTTCTGAAGGTGTGCTATATCAACTGGTTCAGTTGGTAAGATATTAAAATCCAATAAATACAAATCATTTAAAATTCATTTGGTGAAATTCGTAGACTTAATTTTACCACGGAAAATCTACCACGAAAAAGACGGTGTGCTTGCTCATAACAGTAACATAGTAAGCGACCATATGTACTTCAACTACTGGGTACTTCCAAGACGATTGATAGATACTCCTTATTTAAGTTCTTTAGGCTACTTTCTTTGAGGACATTTATTATCTAGGATATACCTTCCAGAAATGTTGAAAAATTACTTTTTAGAAGAAAAATCCTAAAAAGAAGAAACTTTTTAGGATCGCTTGTGCCAACACACAACCCATGCATGAAATCAGTACCTCCAAGCAGCTTTCTTATCTTTAACAAATTTTTAGAGATATTTTCATATAATTAATTCCAAGGAATTCTAACCAAATCACAAACTTTTCTAAAGGGGCACCTTTCCCCCAACAAACACATACCTTTATAAATTCTCCCTCTTTTCCTTCCTCGATTTTTACATTTTCCCCTTCCGCACGTTAGCAGCGATCTTGTTCTCAATGCCGATGCTACTTTGTTTTGCGGTCCGCCTAACGCGGCTGTATACCGCGTATGATGTAATTTCGCGGTTTCCTCGATGTAGGTAGAATTATTAATAATCTAGTGGGAGGCTTAGAGCAATTAGAGAGACCACCGTTTGTTTTCCTACATATGTACATGGTATAAATAAACTTGGGTGCGTTGCAAGTCACATTAAAGGGCCATATCTTGTTTAGCATTAAGAACAGAAAAAAAGGAATGTAATTAATTATTTTTTTTTGATTGTTTCTACTAATGTTCTACAAGAAAAATAACCATAAAGATCGAAGGTCCTAAGATTCGCCGTCAACCTTGAGGAACACCCGTGAACAGTACTTTCCAATTATCATTATTGACGCATGGACACTCTGAAGTATACCAGGACCGATAAAAAAACAATAAAATTCTTGATATGCAGTATTATATTGAAAACTTATTAAAACATTAATCGTTAATTGTGAGAAAAATAAACTTGACGAAGTTATACAAGAGTAAAGCACCTAAACCTAAAAAGACACTCGACGAACAAAATACCAGATATCTAAGGCTTACCCAACTAGCTCATCCTGTAGAGTTTGCAGACTAATACACAAAGCTAAACGTTTAACGAAACCAATGAAACACGATCCGAACTGCTTTTCAATTCTTCAATACAATAACAGGCAGATCGAACGACATCCATCATAACCACCACCACTGCGGCGAAGCCATGAAAGTTTACGATCCGTTTTTGTTCTTATTCCAGCCACTACATAACAAATATACCTTGCATACATGTTTAACTGCAATAGTAAAAGGACGCCATCAATAAACTTGACTTATTTATTTATTTAAATTGGGAAAATTGGATTGAATTTTAATTGAAACATATGTTTAAATATGGTAATTTTATAAGAAAAGCCTAACAAGATGTACCAATGGTAAGAAATAATATTTTATAATGGTAACTCTTTTTGATAAAAAAAGAACTGCAGCTAGGGTATTGATTTCTGTAAAAAAAAATTTCACTTATCAGAGCAAACAAGCAGTAAAATGTCCAGAAGAAAGCTACGCGTGGTTGTTGGAATTTTGGTTGAACATTGCCGACTAAAGCCAAAACTTTCTCAGAATGGGAATATCTACATGGAACACCGCTTCTGCAAAAGTTCTGCGCTAATGCCAATTAGAAGGACCACGCTAGGTAAAAATCAGCTACCACCCAAAGCATTCTCCAGTATAGAGCGAATGCATAATGATCTTATTGTGGCACGGACACTGTGAGGTCCGTCTCACCTCCGTTGTCTAAATCCATAACTATAATAGCGAATCTGGGGCACACATCTGGGCCTGAAATTTTTTAATTACGTTGCTATGAAAAGGATGTGATAAAAGAGAAATAATATTCTGCTCTTTGTTATCTATCACCCTTGTTTGAAACCATAACCGTGTAGGTTATACTGTTGGATTCTTGGGAGGATCTATAAATATGAGGTATGGAATTTGCTATATTAAATATATTATTTACAAAGCTAGATCTTTTCAATATAATTATCTTTTTTAGCTGATGATCGTCATTGCTTAATAAAAGCACTATATTTAGCTGACTTTCCTTCAAAACCATCCCACTATCTTCTTAATTCAATTCCCACTCTATACTTCAAATACACCCTGTAGCGATCAAATAAAATTCTGATATTTTCTCCCACATATGTACGTAAGTAGAATAATAAAGGAAAAAGGAACAACACGAAGGAACAAAAACGGAAGACGAAAAACTAATGACGAATTTCGCCATTGGTTGCAGAAGCAACGTAGAACCATCTGGCCCGGCTCTTTAGAGCAAGGCCCTCTTTTCGCCTTTTCGCCTGCAATATCGGCTCGTAATTCAGGATTCCGATACGCCGCATTCCGGATATCAAAGTTTGGGCGAATTTACGACCGCAATAGAACCAGCGCCATCTGCAGACGGCGCCATAAACCAGTCCGGCGACGGACATCTCGCGAAGAATTTAATATGTGTCCGGAGGTTTCCCTACCCGCAATTGGCAGGCGAACACAAGCTGGGTTTCACACGTATGTACAATGTCCATATTGTAGGTATACATATATTAGGTAGCTAGTGTTGGAAAAAAGAAATGAAAGTTAAAGACGTGAGAAAAATACAGAAGTGCATGCGGCATTGCAAGGAATTGTTAAAAATCTCATAAAATAAGTCATCGCCACCAATCTTAGTCATCTGATTTGGTCGATTCCAAGAAAATATATATAATGTGATAAAAACGTTTTCATACGCCCTGTACATAAGAAATCCAAAAAACATTTTTTTAATTGTCTCGATCTCCCATCGAAGTTTTTTTCTTTAATTTCTATTCAAAGAAGAAATAAAAGAAAACCAAATCATAACAGCGTGACAATCAACTAACTCGCGGGGGTAAACAATGAACCGCTCCAAGCGATCAAGTCGGCCTGGGTCTCCTGCGCCGAAGTCACGCGACTGAATACGGCTTATGACTGATGACCACCGTCCACGCCCTCTACCGTGACACTTGACAACGATAAGGACGAGTAAGGAAAATCATTAATATTGTTGCCGTAAAAGAACACCATTTAAATGCGAAAAATTTATTCGTTGATTGCTAGAAGTAATTTGTTATATTTGTAAGTATGTGAATGTGTCTAAGTGACAATGGAATTGAATTTAAAAGGAAAGAAAAACGTAAAAAAAATTAAAAGTAGACGGTTGTGAAGTTGATCTATAAAGAAATAAAATCGAGATCAATCAGAATATAATTTCTTTAATGTAGTATTATATGCTATATTCATTGAGCTTACAAACACATCAGGCGCTTGGTTACATGCCAACCTCGAAGGTGTTTCCGGTCTCGTGACACTCTGGCTGACCTCTCGGTGAGCTTACGTGAGCCAAGGCGGCTTCGAGATAAGAGTCTCGAACTATAAGCGCGTAAAACCTAGTCGCTAATGCCGTGCGGATTCGAGACCATACAGCGACATATATTTACCATATATCAGATGATAAATAAAGGCATAGGTTTTAGCTGCTATATAGGCATGCGAAATCCCAGCGATAACGAAGATGTTTGTGCAAAAGAAGTAAATTCTTCACATCCGAAACCTTCGTCACCGGCGGTGCCACCAAAATTTTAATTTACCTTTCTTTGTACATCTATCTTTGAAATATGATAATACCATAAAAAATATTAAATTCACCAAAAACACATTCCCAGCTTACGAAATTAATGAAAATATTTGGACACACATATATATATATACAGAAATAAGCGTCTAGCATTGTAAATTTTATCACACGGCGTGACTCTTTCACGAAAACTCATTTTCAGCTTTTTATAGTGCGGATTATGCCAGAGATAATCTCAGTCGTTTAATCCGAAGCAAGGGAAAAAGGCAAAGGTACGGAGGGGGGTTCTGGGAGGTGGGGAGAGGATAGTTACCCAGTTCCACACGTCAGGCTCGACGAGAAAGACATATCTACAAACAGAAACCAACGGAACCAAGTAAATAAAATGTTACGAAGGAATATACGAAGGGTGTCCAATAAGAAAATTACGTATTTAATAATACTTACTAATAAGTAAACCCTGTTATTATGATTATTATTATTATTATTCTTTCGTTTACATGTATTGAAATGAAGAGACCTGTTTCGACTACAGAATTTGTACACGAGACAGGTTGGGCGGAGGATAGCCCTGAATAAATTGTTATTATTAAATTTTGGTGCGATTTGTAGACAAGTGCAGTAATGAGCCTTTGGAACATTATCGCTTATAAGTAGAAAAGCCCAATCAAACGATCTTGGGCAAGACTAATCTCCAATTAGTTTGCACTTTCACCGTGTGTAATTTTAGGTAATTTGGTGTCTTCTATTTCCTTCGCAAAATTATTTTCTGATTTGCATCTTCTATTTCTTTAATGATTAATTTTTGAAGTACTCTAACCAATCAAAGGGCAAAGATTCTTTAACCAAAACCTCTGGTATCATCAATTCTGGTGCATTTACTTCTTCAATTCAAAAAGGAAGTAAAATCATCAAGTTCTTTATATCTTTACATAACCTGGGAAATACGATGCCTGTTGGTGACAAGATTGGGACAAAAGAATTATATCAGGACCATCATGGAATCCTTGGCTGCATCTTGTTTTTTTCTTATTCCATGTCACTATGTACACTACTACCCCCACAAGCATCCCTAATGACAACATCATCAGCAACTGTACCATCTAATTTACATATTTTTTGTTCTTCCTTAATAACATGTTCAAGACATTTTCTCTTCTTGGTAGCAATAACGTTTGATTTGCTTCTAACCGATTCTCCAACTTTCCAAAACAACTTTTCCATGATTTTTGACAGTTACTAGATCAGCTGATCATCATGGACGCCATCTTCTTTAAATATCAGATTATACTCGTTTGTACCTTTTTTCCTCAAACGCCCGCCGTATATCGTTCATGTTGACAGTAAGAACGTCATGCGAGCAACCAGCTGTGATGTTGTTGAGGTTAGAGTGGCGGCGGTAGAAAAAAAAGGGCGATGGTAGAAAAACTTATCACGCACTCTTCCGTTTCTGCCGTATATGATGGCGCACGTTAGCGGTCAACCTGCGGCTGAATTCCTTATGTAAATCAAGGCGACCGGGTGCGCGATTAAAAATCACGACATGACAGAATTATGATGCACGTTATGTGGACGCAACGCTATCTAGATCTACCCTTTTTTCTCCTTACACATATATAGCATACATACTTTGTATATCACCTTCCCCTGAGCTTGAATTTTCCTCTTCTCGGGGGCGAAACAGCGGGTTAAAAGGTGGGGGGGACGGGGGGAAAGATATAGATTTCAGTCAGTCATTGTAGTGAAGGGGAGGAATACACTGGACTAATATGCGGTGGACAGTAACCGTACTTTAGATGGATATTTTAGATAACCGGTAATTTCGCCATAATCTATACAGAATATGGAAATATAACGTCTATTGCGATCGTCTCACCCCACATTTACGGTCAGTGCTCGTGAGGGTGAGAAGTAATAACGATGATAATGCACTTGACTTTTAGCGTTGGTTATGATTGCGTGAAAGTTCATGATAAAAGAAGAAGACAAAAAAAATTGTCAGGATATTTTTGCATGGAGAGTTATTCTATGGTTTTGTATACAATGTGACCCATTTGGAATTAATCACTCTTGTAGATCTGATATTTTACACTAAAAAATTTTTTTTACACTTAATGGATCCAAAAGTCTACTCCCACACAAAATTTCAGAAATTCATCTAAATTTTCAAGGCACTATGATTATTTTTCGAATTTCAATTCATTTTATAAGAAATCAGAATTGTATAGTATAGTTTCATACCATACGCTATAGTTGCTTTCAATTATTTTGGTGGATCCTACAAATATACCCAGTTTCAATCCAATTGGTGAGTGACACCTCAGGGTGTTCCCTTGTGAATTAAATTTTTATTTAATTTTTAAAAGTCATATCTTCTAAATGCTCTCCATCAACTTGAAAACAATTTTTCAATTCTGGATGCAAAATTGCGCATCAACCAGCGAGAGAAATTTCCATCTATTCCTGTGATTTCTTCTCGAATGCGGACTTTTTAGCTGCGAAAACCTTTGTCTTCAAATACCCCAAATACAAATGAAAATCTACTTTTTTTTTTATTAATTAATTAATGGCAAAATGATAAACCGGCCTCCTTATCTCGATTGCTAAGTTGCTGCTCCATTTGCTATTTGTAAGGTTGAAGTCTTAAATCTTTATGACGGAATCACTTGTATTGGCGAGGTTACCTTTACTATTGTTACCAAACTGCTGTCGAAGTTCACGCCGAACTTCTTCCATAATACTGCAAAATGTTATAAGTTTGACACAAATTGTAAAACTTTGTTGAAGAATTTATCGTTTGTGATACTGACACGGCAATTATTTAATTGTTTTGCGTCAGACGCCTACTCGATTAAATGCAGTCCCAGCGCATACTGAACTTGATCTACTAAACAAAAAACAATCCCAACATATACCAAACAACAACACCCCAAACAATAACATTCTATGACAACAAAATATGATTTAGTTGGCTAATAACACGATACACGATCCATTCTATAAATGCTGATTCCAAGACAATCTATGATAAATTTGGACGCCAATCCCACGTCATTGTCCATGATAAAGTAGTTCTCAAGATCTAGCAGAGGTCTGACCCAAAGCGTGGTGCTAATCCTTTCTTTAATATTCATTTCTTCCCTTAAGATATTTCTGCACTACAAAAAAATCATCATCATCTTCTATCTTAATCCACTTATCATACAGTTTTCTTTTGGTTCCGTTCCACAAAATCTACTGGAGCAATAGTTACAAATTGTCGATTCTATCTTCTTCACCACCTAACGGGACTAGAAACAGCCCTATACCCCCAAATGTATACCTTGAACAGTTCTCGTATATTTACCAGCAACTTTGTAATTTATGCGAAATTTTGCATAAATAAGCAACATCTCCAATAAGAATTTGATAGGCGCTAAAAGTAATAAGAGTAGCACAAGTGCCATGATTTTTCTTCGCAGAATTCTGCACGACCTCATCCTCTGCAACGATCTCGACTTCCGCGCAAACTTCATGTGTCTCTCTCTCGTTTAACCTTTCTCCCGCGGCAAAATCAACTCTTCTCTCATCATCCGGCAGATGGTTGTCATGGTAACTCGGATCGTTTCAGTCTAGTGACGTCAGAGCAGCATCCGTTAGCAACATCGATTTCAGTTTTTAGCGGTCGGCGAGAACCGAGTTTGCTGTAGATATATACGTATGTGTATATACGTGTACATAGCATCCATATATACTTTCTACGTATGTACGAAGATCACGTTTTGGATGCTGAATAGCGTGGAAACAACGAGGTTTTCGAATAAGAACAGAGTCTCGACAATTAGGTGTACAATATGGAATTTTATGCAAATATATGGATTTTACGACTTTCAGATGTTATTTCTATATCCCTTTTGGGTCCTTTCTTTTTAAATATTATTATCCTCAGGGTGTTGACCTCCTGTTTATTTTTTTTTTTTTTAATTTTTTTATTTTAAAATTTTTTGACTAATACGAGCCGATCGTCGTCGACGTTTTCCGATGTTATCGGTAATTGTTGCAATTTTTGATCAGTCAGAACCTTCATAGAACAATCTGTATATTTTTACCTTTTTTTGACATTTTTTAAAATTAAATTTTTCAAATTAATAAAATACGTCTCAGCCGCTACTTTCTCATCGCAAAAATATCAAAACCGGAGGAGGATACCGTCGCCTATACACGACATCTTAAACCACACAAGCGACTAATTTAATGTAGGTTGTACATTTAATCTCTATAACTGATTTTCTTCGGCAACGTCTCGTCCACATTGTTCGTCAACGGCTCTTAGGGTTAATAGCCTTTGCTAGCCGTTTGAAAATAGACGCATAAAGTCACTAGGCCGGTGTATAAATCGGATACTTATATTCGGGCAGCAATTGGCAGCGTTCCGCCTTGGTTTGACGATCTTGGCTTGAGCACGTTTCGTATTTATGGTGACCGTTGTATGATATATAGGTACACCAGCGCTGGATACAGTGGAATACGTGAAACATGAGGAAAAAAGAAGGTTTGCTCGGAACTGATGTACAGATTCCATAACAGCTATAGGAGAGAACAACGTATGCGTTCTGTGAAGTAATATTCCCAGTTGTTTTATGTAGGGTGAGTAAATGGTTTGGCAAGGTCTATATACACTGAAAAAAAAGGGTCTTTTTTACATAAATAAAATAAAAAAAAAATAGTTTAATTTTTATTCTCCCTTTATTGTACAATTTTTTTACAATAAATAATGCTAATAATATTTTTAAAATCATTGAATTTATATTTAAAATGATTTTCACTGGTATCATACTGTGTATTGTGATGTTCGAGTTTGTTCTAAATAAAATGATTCGGAAAAAATAAAAATCTGAAGAGTAGTGGCCTTATCTTGTTATTGTTAAATTTTGTTAAGAGATAAAGCCACTACTCCCAAAATTTATATTTCTTTTATTATTGGCAAAGAAAAAAAGGAATCAAAAAAAGATTCGTTTTCCAATGTTGCCAAGATCAACTGAATAAAATATTTAGGTTTACAAGGTATATTTTCAAGCTCTGTGCTGAGAGAGTCTTGAAAGTCCTAAACTTCTTTCAAGGAAGTTTCACTCCCACTAGATATTTGGGGATCTGAAGTGCATGATTTGAATCCACTTATGCAAATCTTTTTCCAAATAAAGACCACAAATTTGATTCCAACAGTGTATGGAGCCTTTCCCCAATTTCATGTTAATGCTTCAGAACGAGATGGAAAATGACAATCCAGAAAAGATTTAAGGTTCAAACCAGAGTAATTGTTAAATGTTTAACAATTCAAATAAGCATTATTGTTCGTTTAAGATCTTACAATTATTTTTGTTAAAATAAAAAGCGTTTACTTTGTTTTTGTTTTTTTTTTTTTCAAAAAAATACATTCTGTGTCTTGTAAACGATGAGAAAATGACCCAAAGTGTTGGAAATGATAGAGGATTATTATTTGTTTGAAGAAAATGGGACTACAACTAAAAAAATGCAGGAAATGAAAAGAAATTTTGAGTAAATTAGTGCTTTGCACAGACAAAAAATATTGGGCAGCAATCCTTATATTTTAAAAATGGGAACCATTTTTTTAAGTTTAAATATTGCGTTATTTTACCCAGGCATTGTAGAGTAAAACGAGGGAATATAGCAACATAAATTTCAAGGGCTCACATTCTAACAACCAACGAACTCAGTTGCAATATGAAGGTTGCACCTTAGAGCTTACGTATATAGAGAAATTCCCTTTGCCATATTTGCACTGACAAAAGTATTATAAGTAAAAAAGTAAGTCAAATGATACGCTATTACCACATTACTCGCACCTATTTTCACCTATTCTCAACCAAGAACTGAAAAAAAATTAAAAACAATTCTGAATTCTTAAATATGACACTGGTATCTATCAGGTAAATTGGATATTATTTAGGCTTGGTGGCTATTTCAGATAATGGAGTACACTATTCGCAAAATCTATAGATTTCATGAACCCATTTTAACCATCTCACGCATTGAAGCCGATCATATTTAGGACCTTTCTTTTCGTAATAATATCCATGAGATACCATGCCGCACTACCATTTTTGTGAGGCACTTACCCCCGCAATGCAACAAAATGTTTTCAAAAATAATTTCTTAAAGTTACTTACTCGTTTTTAATTAGTTTTTAGTTTATGTTAAATTATAGGTTTCTAATTGGTGATATTATCCACCTACACATAAAATCTTAAATTATTCGATTAAAAAAAATTTTATCTTGCTAAAATCCGAGCAATATAAAGCCTACAGTTCATTTTAAGATCTCTTTAGTCGGAACATCTTTTGTAAATCAATTTAATGGAGCGTAAAATTAGAAACCAATAAAACGTCACTTCGTATAAAAGTCCGTAACAAATTCTCAAACAGCCCGTGACATATGCTCTTAATATTCACATATGTTAGTATAGCATAGAGGTATATGATTAACTCCCACACTAACAGTAGGCTGAAACATCTGCCAGTTCCCCCTATTCTAATATTGCAACGAAAAAAAAAGAAGGTAGATACCAAAGGAGTATAAACACTTTTTCTAGCAACAACAACAACCGCCTACTACGTCTACAAACCGCCATTTTATATAGGACGATAAGGCGTTTCTTTGATGCCAACTATCTCTGCTCATCCCACACCGGCTATCTTTCGCGTGACGAATCGCAGCTCGCCATGGACAACATGCGCATTGTCGCCGCTATGCGCATCTTCATTTGTTTTGATGCGCAACCGTAGGATACTCCATCCTTTCCCCTGGCGAAGTTCACAAGGCGCATCTGCCTATCTGTTCTCTGTGGGATTGACTAAACACTATCACCTAACAACCTCCCGTTATGTACTTGTTTTTGTTCTCCCCTCGCCAGCGCGTGATGTTAGGGATACGGTATCATCTCTCGTTCTATTGGAAGTTGCTTTTAATTCCGTTTTATCAGCGACCAATCGTAGAAGAGGTTAACCAATTGTGATAATGTTGCTAATCTCTTTAATGGGAATGTAATTTTCATGGTTAATATTAGGAAGTAGGCGGGATTTAGGTTGATTTTGGGAAATTTTGTTATATATGTTTATCAATTCTTTTTTGGTTAATTTTTGAATATGCAATTAATAAAGAAAAATAAAAATTAGGGGGAAAAATCATCTAATTGAGATAGTTTTTTTTTTGATTGTTCGACACCGTTTTTTTTTTTTTTTTAATATACAAAAGATACCCAACATATACGAAAAGTAAAATAAATCAACTACCGAAGTTAATCTTTCGACGAACATATGGAAACCAAATCAACCTTCTGATAGGCCAGCAGGAGCTAGAAATAATTTATTACCTTATGTAAACTAGACATTATTCGCGTTTTATATCATTTTTGCGTTTTTCTAATCTCAACGACCTCGACTTCAACTGGACGCACACACGCTTAGCCTAATATACAGGATGCATCATATTTAAGTTGAAACAGTTGTGTATTGCAAATAAAGGTAACTTATATAATGCCATCACTTGAGAATGGTGCATTTGTATTTCTATATATTATTGTTTTCTAATATACACATATACCGGGTGATTCATTTATCTTGAGTAATTGAAAAACTCAGAAACCATTTAATTAATTGTAAAGTCTGTTTAATTTTAGAAGTACCTTCCAGTATTAAGCTAGCTTTTATAAATGGAAACCGATATTTTGTTAATAATAAAAAATAAATGAGTTTTATCCGAAGCTTTTTTTATATAACAGCTATTTATGTATGGATATAAAAATAAGCAAAATATTTAAAACAAACAGAAGAAAACAAGTGAGCTTCGCTTTAAATTAACCGCAATAAAAAGAATAAATGAGCTAAAAATCTAGAAGGCTTCTATACTGTTACTGCACACAACTGCATTTGATACACTCCTCTACTTATTTTATTAAATAAAAATTAAAAAAAAAATAATTATTTTCTTATGGATAATAACACTAAAAATATTGGTTTCTATTTGAGAAAACTAACTTTACCCTCTTCATATGATAATATTTTTATCTTTATTCTTTTTCGAGTAAATAAGTGGCTTTTGAGCTATTCAGTAGTCCCAAGATAAATGAATCACCCGGTATAAACCAATATCTATGGTGAAAATTAATGGACAATAAGAATTATGTTTACACCGGACTTTCTTATTCCCCCAATAGATATTTCCTGAACATCCTTTCGGCTTCTATTTGGATAACGGGGTTACCTACAGTGTCGTACACTACAGAGTGAAAGAAGCTCCAACCACTAGTGTCTTATGTTATAACCTCGTAGTAACATTACAATACAATTAGCACAATATACGAAGTCGTTTCATTTGTTTCATCCTAATAAAAATGTTTAAATTTAAATTTTGAATCTTTTTTTAAAGTAACGCGTTTATTTAAGGAAAATTGATAATTTTTGAATTTTTAATAAATTGCAACATAACACCAAACTTTGAATTTGAGAACTTTTCAGCGCAATATAATGGTTTCAGTGACATGTCTTTGAGTAAAATCTGACTCGGAGAGTCGATTCCCACCACCCTCATTTACCTATCTCGTCTATTATTCGAATTATACCCAGAAAAAAGCTAAAGATATGGATCAAAGTTCTAAGTTCTAACATTCTAAAACTTATAGCTCGCTAACCGTAAGCAGCGTCATAAGCAGGTCATAAGTTGTAACTACGGCGTGTATTGGTCTATTGCGTACTTAAATGTATTTTTACCTTGATTCGTGAGTTTGTATAATGTTTTTTATTAATATCAATATATTTCTTTATTTAGGTATATTTAATATATTGTATCCCTGACAATATATTTCCCTCCGTATATGAGTTATTCGCGTATTTATGCAAAAACTGAACGCCCTATCGCGTGATCCTCACAAACGTTTAAAGGAATTTATAGAAACTCCTCAAAACATTGAGTAAGCAGTGGGCATATGTTGTAACCTGAGAACATGAAAGAATCTATGTATCCTGCCTTGTATTATTTATTGTATTGAATAAGTGTTTTAGGTAATTATAAGATTAACAAAATGATGAACTTTAAATGATTTTCGTGTATAAAGAATCTTAAATTATTTACCAAAATGCGCAATGCTTCACATTAATTTTTGGCTACGCGATCTATTTTTATTATTTTATTTTGCAATCTTGACTTATCACACGTTTACTCAAGAATTATAAATTATTGCCTTCAACACATTTAAGGTACCTTTGTTCAAAAAAATCATTAGCCAAAGGATTGAAAATATAAATAAAAATTGAATAAATATTTTATTAGGGACTCGCCATAGCGACTCCTCGAAATCCTTTAATCACTTTAATTTCAACCAAGATTCATTCTGTATGTGTGTTTGTAATAATGACGTGAATATGATTTTTTTTCTCGGATTTCCCTAGACTAGAAGGAAAGCAAATTTTCTCCACGAAAAGGTGTGGTAAGGGGAACCTCGGATAGAACTACTAGTGACGCAGTTTTATATGTGACCTTATTATTCATAGTAAAATGACATGTTAAGATCGCGCTTTCGTATGAAATATTCGCCATAATTCTGCCCTTCGTGCTATCGAACAAGAGCCATATAAGCCATACACATCCACATGCTCACATAGCGAGATCAATCAGATCCAAAGTACACACGAGCGTTAAACGAGCGAGCTCGAGCAGGCAAGCAGGCAGGCAACCTAACAACATCGCATTACTGAACTGACACGCGATTCTCAAGTAATTCGTGTGTATATATGTAGATATTTTTTCTTCCATAATATAACACTGCTTGTTGGCTTCTTAGCTATACGTGTTGGTTTGAGACTTATTTATTATGTACATATATATGTTGTGAATATATAATATATTTAATTTGAGGCAGAAATGTGCTACAAGCAGGCTTATATGAAGTCCATTATAACAATATAATGATATATCGGTAAAACGGTGCTTCGGGCTTAATCTGGGAATTTTTGATTCATTAGGCAAATTACTATGTGATATCTATAGACCTTTCTGGCGCCAAACGGAAATTCTAACGTACGCAATTAGAAAAATAATTTGGCCAAATTGACCAGAATTATTTGAACACCTATGAATGCTAAAACAGTTGGATAATACTGTCGACGCATAAAGAAGGCAAAAACTCAAATAATTAGATTGTCATAGTTCAAAATTTCAAGCAACAGGTAAGTGAAAACTTGCAAGAACATCAAATTTTGAATGTTGGCTTAATCCAAGAGCGTTAACTTATTTCAGTGTTAAAATTAACACTCAATTTTTGAGTTAAAAGTTGATTTTGTTTTTGTTAATTTTGACACTCGTTTTTAGTACAAAAGGCAAACATAATACTCCAGAAAAAAAATAAAGAAACAAAGAACAAACAAAAAAAAACAAAGAAAACTTAAATATTTTGAGGGTTGGCTCAAATAAAAAAAAAAAAACAAATTCATCTAAAGAGTTTAATGCTGCTTTCTAAACCACATAAAGAACTCAATCAAATCCCATTCATTTCAACTATTTAAACATACAACGCATCCACGTAATTATATTTTTTCGCATTGGTAAATTCGCAAATTAATTTTTAAAACGAAAAACTCTCTCGCCACCCCCGCAACATAGCGGCGGCAGCGTACGGCCAGACCAAGATCCGAAACGGTAGGGATGGGATATGGCAGGGGTGAGATGAACGCTTACATTGAGACGGGGTTCCGTAAGTGGATAAGTGGATAAAATGCACTACTCGCTTCGATGAACCCGTCGCTCGGATGAAAATCGCAGTCAGACTATCAATTTCTGGTCATCGGTGGATAGCTGCGAGGTCCTACTTTTGAGTTGAACGATCAGAATGCAGGGAACTCTGAAAAATATTGCCTAGAGAGAGAGCATATTTTTCATGTCATGTTTTATGATGTCGAATGGTTGGAGTTTTTATGGTCGCAGCGTCTGATGTGAGTCCTTTTCTATAACTGCGAACGGGATCCAATAGGAAATGTCTGTCGTTGATGGGATTCTCTCTGCATTTTATAAAGAAACATGTATCTCTAACCTACCCAATACAAAATTTGTTCTCAGTTGTAGGTAGTAGTAGAAACAATAACCAAAATATAATGTTGACAATAGCCTCCTCATGGTATTAGTGGCGTGACTCAGAGCAAAAGCAATCTGAGGAGAGAAAAAAAAACAAAACGGTGAAGGGCGATGCAAATAGCGGTGTTAGCTAAACTTTCCTGCTTACTATAACAAAAAAAATTATTCATATGCAAATGGCTTGAAATTCGCGCCTTTGCCCATCCCAGCAAGATGGGGTTTCAACCTTATGGGACTCGCCAGTAGGAAGATCAATCAGGGACCGTCAATAGTTTGCATTCTGATTTAGGGGAGGTATAACCAAACACTGACTCGGCCTGTCATTGAATTTCCAAATTGAATGGGACTTCCTCACTAATCCGTTGTTCCAATTCTGCAATGAGAGGAAATTACACGGAATTAGATCTGATGATCGTCGCGGTCATTCTACAAACCCCCTTCTTTTTATCCAACAATTTGGACAAATCTCATCTAAATAATTTCTAACATTAACCGGTAGATAATGAGATGATGCGAATTCCTCCCATACATTTTTTGTGGGCTTTGAGTAGAGTGCTGAAGCCAATAAGAATTTTCCTAGGACTAGCGTCAATAACTATGTCTATCAATTGGACATGATTAAGAGAGAATGATTCATCGGAAAAAATAATTCTGCACTGAAATAAGAGCGGTTGTTAATTCAACGAGATTTTGTAACATTAACAAGTGATCTCGTCTACATCCTTTTTTTTCCTTTAAAAAAATCCAGTGGTTGGTTGAAGTATTTTTGTTAATTTAATGCATGTAACCTGATAAAACAATAACAAAAGAATGTCAATGAAAACATGTAATAACAGCAGATATTCTTCCAACAAAAGAACAGTTGTGTTAATAACAAAAATGACTAACGCTGTTGTTCATCCAAGCAAAAAAAGTTTTTGTTGATTTAACAAGCGACCTTCTCTATGAGTAAATATGTGAGTCTTAATACACTCAATATGCATGTATCCAATATTTATCCAACAGAAACTATAAGTCACAACGCAAACAACCCCATCCTCGAAATAGAACAAGAAAAAAAAAAACATGGATAAACGATAGGTACTAGTCGTTAATTCTTGTTATTCTTTCTTTATTTTCAAGTTTCCTATTAATAAGCACCTCCAAGTGACAAATGGTAATTATGCGCTTACGTTGGTGGTGGAAGGTGATAGGTTTGAATAGGTCGTGTGAGGAAACTCAATATCTAATTCATTGATCACGTTTTAATTTCTATACAAACGAAGCGAAGGTGTCTTATTTGTCACCACTGAAGCTTGTAATTTTACGGTGGTAAATTAATAAAACATATATGTGGATGGCCATGGATGGAAAATTAAACATGAAATGAAGATCGTTAGAGGCATTTGTCGTTAATTAAAGGGTTTTAAACGGAAGGGGAAAATGGAAAAAATTGTTGTGAGTAGAATAATAGGTAAATACTGGATTATACCGAGTGAAACCCGTTAATAAAACCGTGTATTGCGATATTGACAATATTCTAAAGTGGAAACTAAAGAAAACAAAATTCGGGCCTCAAAAAAATTGATTTTGTAACTCTTTGGATTCAAAGGCGCCCGTTGCGAGTCAGCCATTTTGTGGCGTAAAGTCTAGCGGTGAGGTAGATTAGGCCATGAAATAAACTAACTGGCAATTGTTAGACAATTCCATGAGATATGGCCTTGTTATTGCAATGAAATGAGAATTGGTAGTGTTTTGATTAAAAGAAAAATAAAAGAAAGTATACTGAAGATGATAGCTAGAAATTCTCCCAAATTATCGTTAAAAGCTTCTCAAACTGGGAAAAATATTCGAGATCAATAAAATTCATCCATAATCCGAAAACATGAATCCAAATCGTGTTCGATGACTTCACAGAGAGAAATATATAAGATAATATAAGATATCGCATGTGCGAAGAGAAAGAAAAAAACAGCGGACCACCTACTGGTGGAATGCTCAGTAACAGCATCCAAATGCTATCTGGATAGACATAGCACGTTCGTAAACATGGTTCATAAAATACTGCGGGAAAAATACACATTCCTCGAAGAACCCACCCCGTACTACCAATACAGTCCACCGCAAGGGAAACATCAAGCTATACTAGAACAGGAAACTCATTACTAAAAAGCACATTCCCAACAACATCCTGGACATAGTTCCCACCTTAAAACAAAAAAAAAAAACCATCATAGATATACTAGTTCCTCTGCCCAGTAACATACAGAAAATATGGTCCGAGAAAATATCAGAATATCTATCGTTGGCTGGCGAAATATGCTCTATGTGGAGGATGGACAGAGTTGTTGTAGTTCCTATCATCATTGGGGCAACTGGGGAAATACCTAAAAAAAAAGAAAAAAAAAAGTCTAAAAGTCTTAGACTTGGATGAGGAACAGTCCACCATACTGGATACCTGAGGTATAGTACGAACAGTGCTAAGCAAAACATAAGTGTTTGGAAAAACAACACCCTGAAGTATACCATCTTGTGCAATGCACCTATGAGAAAATACTACAAGGCCAGGACGAAATAAACCTATGTAAAAATAAAATAACAGTAATAATAATAAGTTAATTTAAATCAAAGCAACCAAAGCTATTATTTTTGGTGTATCTTCAGGCTTCAATAGCAACCATAAATCTGGTTTTCGACACTCTAGATTCTAATCTTCTAGTTTCAGTATATGACCAAAAAGGTTTGAGAACCACTGCTTAGTAAAACCTTTTGACATACACTTCCTCAAAACCAAGAGACCATAAAACAATAAAAAAACAATCCCCGTAAAAGAAAATGACAACAATATTCTTCAATCGTTCTCATTTTTTAATAACGCGACATTAATTATGCCAACGCCAACCTAGATACCGGGAGTCGTTAACTTTGAAAAGACGCATTATTCCGGCCAATAAACCGAATCGACGGTGTCGATAGCGACGATTTTCCCATAAAACGGGCGGCCGGAAGTGCGTGCTCCAACGACACACGGACAACGCTAATCTTCCGGCCGTAGCGTGCGTCCTCTGACGGTCGAGGCACTAATCTGTCCCCGCATATCTACCTACGATCGCCTCGTGCAGAACCCTTAACCATTTTCCTATTATATTACGGCTTTCGCTGGAAGTAGTAATATACCCCACATAAGACGTCGTATTATTAAAATAATAACTTCTATTGCATCATTGTTCGAACGTGGTCGGCGGGGCGAATTTAAATATAAATGAGAAATCATCGAAAATTGCCCGTTGATTACTAGGTTTTGTGGATTATCGGGGAGATAAGACGATTTTGCCGGTTTTAAAAAAGGCCGCAAGCATACAAGCGATGAATAATTCGATCTACTAGCAAAATTGTTTAATAATTTGGAAAATTAAGTGGAAATCATCGGAATATATTGCCATCTATTAGAATTTACCCTGTTTAGTCAGATCGCGTCCTATTTTACCGGCTATAATGACGTAGCAAGTAAAATATTGAATGGAAAGATGAGATACTAATGGTCTCTTAGTTTGTCAACCAAGCACTTGAGGGCGCTAGTAGAGTAGATATGGTGATGTTACTTTAAGTTTACTTTTATGGGCAATTTAATAATATTGAAACTTACTATGAAAACTAAATAAACCAGTTAACCAAGTTAAACCAATTTTAATATAAATCTACCCTACTTTAGGACGAAAAAATATTAAAATAAGATAATGGTTAAAATGAAATAATTAGTCCACCAACCACTAGAGGGCGCCCGATTCTTATATAATCTAATTTGTTTATTATGAATGCATAATGATATCTTTATTATATATTTGATTATATTAATATACTAGAATTGTATATGTACATATTTTTTAACATAAAAAAGTACTAGCTTTTATAGTGTAGAAAAAAATAAGTAAATGTCCTTGTTTAGCGTCATCTCTATTTAAAATTATAAAGTTCGCCTAATTCACAAGAATTCTGTGAATTTCATAAATATTTTAATTCATTTGTTAATATATGTTTGATATTCCGTTTTCCAATTCATTTTAAATAAATCCTTCTATTATATATTCTATTTTCGGATTTATAAATTTTTTCTCTACAATTCATACATTAGGATTCCTGTAAATATGGTTCATTTCTCGGCTATTACATTTTCTTTCATTAAAAGAGTAGATTTTAATTTAATTTTACGATTCAAGTAACTCGGATGAATCACTCAAAGCGCAATTTCCAATATTTTACGTTAATTTCGGGAATTTACCGTAATTTTTTGACCTAAATCCTCAGAATTAATACGGACGATCTTCACACCGTTTGACATATCGTTATCCTTTGAGAATAGGCATTTTGACAGAAGTACAATATCGCCTGAAGAACTGAGTGTTTACATTTCGGGGGCATCGCGTGCGAGATTCTGCATCGAAAATCGTTTTTTTTTTTCCTGGACCCCGAATCGCATCCGCTGCTAAAAACGCGCTAGTGCCAGTGCCAAAGATCGAAATTTCCTTCAACGGCGAAGGTCCAAATCCATCACGGAAGGCTGTAAGTTCCATACTCTATTTTCGTCCTATTTCGATAGGACCCGGGGTTGAAACTAGGTCCTTTAAGAGATTGTAAAAACGAAGGGATGGGATATTCCTCTATAAAATTGACGGGAAATCTCAATAAAATAAAGCGTTTTATTAAGATTTCGAAATTTATATGCATAGTGCGCTTTATTTGGGGTAATTGCCGTCTGGAGGGTTGTGCAGCCATTTGTACTTGTTGTAAATGGATTGGATTGATGTTTGGTGAGAATTTCAATGGGTTTTGTTCGGTTTTCAGAGGTAAATTGTCGTGGTTTTGTATAGAATTTTACAAGGAAAGCGAGAATATGAAGTTCTCCTGTAAATCTTGCTTCTATGTTTAGAATACCGCTTTTAACTTCCTTTTTTGTCTAAATAAGTTTGTAGCTACCGTTAATAGAATGGAAATTGCTGCGAGATTCTTAAATATAGAGTTAACGGCTCGGTTTCTATCGTAAATATGTTCTGCTTCAATAAAGATTAATACAAGATTTAATTTAACATTGCTAATATATGGTGTCCCCTGTAATAAGAATAATATTTACATATTTCCTTATCGTTCGTGTACGTATACAGCAGTACAAAAAAAAATATATCTTCAATGACAGTTTGGAATTCTTCCGATGATAATAGTTTATTTTATTCTTTCGCTCCTACGTCAAATTCTACAGCTGTAAGCTGTAATTGGTGCTGCGTTGCACGTAAACTAACAATAAACGAATAAATATCCACCGCTTTTAGTCGATATATATTTGCTTATCGCGCATTGTGTTGAATAGGTTTTTCGATTGGGAGGAATTTGAAAAGTTAATGGCATTGACTGGTTTTCTTCTGTGTGGCATATGTTGTTCCTTTAAACTATTTACGGTTTAATTCACGTCGGTCCTTATATCGATCTCTTTTTAGTAAATCTGTGCAGCGTATGATGATCTCATTTTAGAATGTGTGAGGTTAGGTCGTATACAGTGGCATTCGTCGATATCTATCCGCATACATGGGTGTTTGAAGATATTTGAACTAGTGGATAGTAGCGGTTCTAAATGTTTTCGAAATCGTGGAACACTAAACTACGACATTTTTCTACGTATAACATATTAAGCTTTAAAGTAGGGATGTTTTTTTTTTTAATCGAGAGTGCCATGAGAAAAATGCGGGTGATTTGCTGAAACGTGCATTACCTCATAGATTGTTTTGAATGTTTGATTAAGCAATCAAAAATCATATTTCTGTTTGTTAAGAAGCTTGTTCCAGAAAGTTTTTCACTAATGAGATGAAGATCGCACCTTGATACGGGTACGTAGTACAGTCTTAACTGTGTCACGATTCGTAACACATATAAAAGTGTAGGTAACTGTTTCAACATGAACAAATATCCCTAAAAGTCTATAAACTAAGGCTGTTTTAAAAATAATTATCTTTGTTGAAAAATAATGATGTGCTATCTTCATCAAATTGTTGCCAACTTAAAGATAACATTAAAAATTTGCAACAAGCAATATTTCAAAAAATTGAATAAGCACTTAATTTTCAAGAAATTTGCTACAATCTATAGGTTTGATGTGTACACTGCCGTTCAGTGAAGTTCGGTCATACAATAAAAATCTATTATATCACACTGTATACAATTATTAATACATAAAATTAGAAAAATATTAAGCATACACTCTTTTCTAAGGGCTTAGAGCCATAAATTATTATGTAAAGTAGAAATATTGCGACGACCACGATAAAGTCCCTTTTATTATCATTCCAAGAATTTCTCGGAAGCACCGATCTTTTGAAACGGATCGTTTGGGGATTATTAACGAACAATACATTTAGGAAATATACCGCAGCATCACTCTTGTTTATTTATCGCGGGAGAAAAGATATAATTTGCTTCATTTTACTGTTAAACGTGTGTTGGTGTGCATCTGTCGTTTTTGCGCGAAAGTTTTAAGAAAATTTACTTCAAAATGGCACTTGGCAAGCCTACCAGTGTAGAAAAACGTTCACGCATTATTACGCTGTTTGAAGAAGGATATTCGGGGTGACAAATTGCTGAAAAAATAAATATGAGAAGTTCAGCAGTAAATGACATCATAAAGCGATATCGGACAACTGGAACTATAGAAAATCGTGTTCGTCCTGGAGCATCTAGGAAAACAACAAAAGCTGAAGATTTGAGAATTGTATTATTGAGCAAACGCAATAGAAAATTAACAGCGCCACAAATAGCAGCCGAAGTCAATCGCGGCCGTGAAGAACAAGTTTCGGCGAGTACGGAAAAACGTCGACTTCAACAAGCGGACTTTCATGGACGCATTGCCATTCGAAAACCCTTATTACGTCGGGGCAACAGAGCAAAACGGCTATAGTGGGCCCGTTCTCATCTAGATTGGTCGTTATTGGACGATTGGAAACACGTGCTTTGGAGTAACGAGTCAAAGGTTGAGGTTTTTTGGCAAAATCGACGAGTTTATGTTCGAAGATCTAAAACCGAAATGTGATGCCGAACTGCATTGTGCCTACAGTGAAGCAAGGGCGTAGTTGCGTAGTGCAGGGTGTAATGAGGAAGGAAAATTATTTTGCAAAACTCCAGAATCATGCAGAGCCATCAGGATTGCGTATAATAGGCCGTAACTTTACATTCGTGCATGACAACGACCCAAAACACATTGTTAGTGTGTAAGAACTATCTAAAGTAGCAAGAAGAACAGCGCACCCTGAAAGTAATGACATGGCCCCCACAAAGCCCAGATTTGAACCCTATGGAGTTGTCGTGGGATGAACTGGACAGGAGGATCCGAAAAATATACCCAACTTCACAAGAACATTTACGGAATATTCTGCAACATGAATGGATTAATATTCCACAATCCGTTTTAACAAAGCTTATCGAAAGAATGCCTAGAATAGTTCGAGCGGTGATTAACAGCAAAGAGGTTTTTTCGATAAAAAAAAAAATATAATGTTCAGTATGTTATATTCGGCCAGAATAACTTTTTATTTATTTATTTTTGTCTTTTTTTACCTGTACATACAATAAAATTGCATTTTGTTTTTAGTTTCGTTTGTTTCTGTAACCTTTTCATGTTTTTTACTAACCGACCGTACTTCTCTGAACGGCAGTGTACAATGAAAGTATTTGATAACCGTGGCGTAAATATCTGCTGTTTTCGTTATTTCCTTAGATACCTAGTACACTACCGGCCAAACTTATTTGCCGACTTACATTTTTCTCGTAATTTTATAAAATTATCCCTTTGCTGCTATCTAGGGGAGAGAAAGATATCAACTTTAAATAGTTCCCGGAAAGAATCCTCTGATAGTATTCGATAGAATCTAGGTTCAACTCCTCTGGTGTGAACTGTGTGTGTTGTCTAATAGATAACTCACATCTTTCCAATAGCAGAATTTATATAAATATGAAAAGATTCAATAGCTTTAATGTGTGCCCAAGAGCCATTATTTTGCGAGAAAACTCCTCCCTAAGTCCTGCCCTGTAGTAACACTATTAGTTTTAATAAAATTCAACAATTCCTTATATTGCACACGCGTTGTCTTCTGTTGTTTTTCACTACAATTGTCTGTTGCTATTCTAACACAGAAACAAGATTTTTTTTATCAAATTCTGCTGGCCAAAGGCTCGAAACTTCTCTATAACTATTTTCACTGTAGTGAAGCAATAGTAACAAAATTTAAATTTGCACCTAACGTTTAACATATTATTCCTAATTTTAAATACAATTACACGAGTATGATCGAAGTATGTTATGTTAGTAATTAACAAAATATGTTACTTAAGCCGATAAATTTGTATAACAGCTAATATTTTAAGGAGATCTCCTTGCATACGGGTAATTCTTTTAATCTGCCAATTATTGCCAAAGCACTTTAAATAATATAAAACAAGCATTTATTTAAAAAAATTATATGCACGTATTTAGATATGAAACATTTGTTTCAATTTTATAAGGCGTTGGTGATCAATAAAATTCAATCGTCGTGACGATTTTCAACATTCGGAATCTTTCCCTCTTTCCCAATCGCAATGATGAATGATTCCATGACATCGTCAACGATTGCATCCAGATTTTTCATACGGGTCTTTTCTTTATAACATCGTTTTTATATTTCTGGCAAGTGGTAGCAGTTACATTTTTCAGGGCATCGAGCAAGAGTTGTCTAACTTCTGCTAATTTAAAAGTTTTATTTTTTGCAACTATTTAATTTTTTTAATCTCGCCCACACCAGCTCAATATGATTTAGTTCGCTATGGTAAGGAGGTAATCGTGTAACGAACTGGTTTATACTTCGGAAAAGAGAGAATAACAATAAATACGCGACAATAAATGTCAGAAACGTGTAATTATAGCAGGATTGTTGCAGTGTCATTTGAGGCTTCTTTCAACCGATGACGATTCACTATCAAGGCGGTGCGTTAAGAAAAGTTTAGGATTTTGTCAAAAATCTACTGTTTACGACAACAGTCAAGAATTCAACTTGCCAACTGCATTTCATAAGCTGAACATGTGGTGAATGTTGTCAACTATTGTCAATTCTATAAACTACCATTATGCCTTAAGCATTCCTTTCTAGCACGCAAGTAGTGATGTAGTCTTTTCTTCTTTGCTCAGTCAAAACTTCCTTCTTTTTAACCACATCGCAAGCAATATTATCTGAAACATGTGTAACAAGTTGTTCCGTATAAGGCAGATACTCTCTTGAAATTTGAGTTAAATTTACACAAAATTTGCAAACACCATTAACCGTTGTTTCTTTAACAAAAAAAATAAATGATAGGATCATTTATTTAATTAATTGTTTTTTTACTCGATCATATCTATCGACCTCTAGTTTATGGGCGGTAGTGTACACGTTCATATTTCCAACCCTGGATTTGACCTAATTTTTCACAGCATGCAACTCCCGGAGTTGCCTGGGACCGATTCCTTTCGAGTTGACCTATTAGAAGCATGCACTGCAATTTGATAAAATTAATAACTACATAATTGGTGAAATATCAATAACTTGTCAATAATTCGTTTATTGCAGAGGGAAGAAATGAAATATAAAAAAAGGGATTATGCACTAATGTCCGTAAGCCTTTTGTTTTCAATGTAGGATATTAAATGTTTTTCATAAAATCTATTCTTTTTAATTCCTTCCGATTGTGACATAATTAGCGTATTTTAATTTCAAGTATTATTACAATATCACATTTTTGATGTGTTGAAAAACGCTCACCTGTAGTTGGCTATGAAATAGTGACACATATCAGATTAATATCGTAGTAATTTATTCGTTTCCGATTCGTTTTTGTTCGATTCTGCTGTTTGTCGTTTTTTTTTTTAAATTACTTTTAAAAATGGTTCCCTGCACTTTGGAAGAATACAGGGGCACGATTACGTGTCATGGCGAAGCCCGATCAAATTCTTCCGAATCTTAAAACATTTATAGACTTGCATAGGCGTTTGGGAGAAGATGATGAAGTGTTCCAAAATGTTTGTAAACAGTAGAAAGCAATCCCGGAATAAGTTCAGCTGTACGGAATATTAATCGTGAATCAGTTAGATAAGTCCTTAAAAATCAACCTCTTCACCCATTTCGATTCTAAAAAATTCGTCACCTATTAGAACAGGATTATTTGCTCCATGTACAATATCACGAGTGATCGTAAGATCAAGGGCAAAATTTTATCGTTAATCTTGTTCATCGATGAAACAAGTTTTAGTCGCGGTGGTGTTTTGGACTTATATAATATGCATTATTGGAGAGATGAAAACCTAATACGGAATAATTATCTAATTGGACACTCGATCGATTTACAGAATTCTATCGACATTTTTGATGATGAACTGAATACTGAAAATGTCCCATTGAACATTATTCAAAGAATCTACTGCCTGCATAACGACGCGCATGCTCACTTTTCTTTTCTCGAAGAGCAAGGTAATTTTTGTGAAAATAGATGGATTGGTCGTGGTACCATAGTTCTGACCTTAATCCTCTCGATTTTCCACTTTGCAGGTTTAAAGATGAAGTCAACCAAGTAGCGATTTTTTTTATTATGAGGTATTGAAGAGAAATAAATTTTCCAAAAAAAAGGACAACCTGTATTTTGAAAACAAAAGGCTTGCGGATATTAGTGCATAAAACGTTTTTTTTTTTTAATATTTTATGATCCTCCAAAGCGTGGTACTACGCATTGTTGTTTTTTCAGTGTCACCCTGTATAGGGAACTGCTTCAAAACCAAAAAGCGCTTACAAATTCACCGCGTATATTGTATTTACCTGCTCATTGTGATTTTACGAAACCTTTTAGAGTGTTAATAGAAGATTCACAGGTCCCACGTTAATAAATACCATGCCATCAATTTAAACAATGACGCACGCTCAATGCGCAGAATTGCACGGCGATAATTTATCCTTGCCCCGTGCGAAGTTACCTCCCACCGCCCTCAAATTATCAGCAAATTGATAACAGCATTAAACAACTAATCGATGCGGTGCAAGGGACATGAAGCGAACAGGGTGAAGGGTTTTACCGGTTGTTAGGTGTATATTTCGATCGACATATCATGTAAATCAACGGTAGGAAAGTTAGATGGGCGTTCAATTCCGAAATAACGGCTATGGCATTAGTAAATTGAAATATACAGGGTCATAATCAATGCATCTTATACCGTGCGTTCAATTAAATTCTAATTTAAAATCGGCTACGATTCCAAAATAGATTTGGTAACTGTGTGAAATAATGTCTTTGTTATTTAATCTGACAGACTACAACTTGTTGGGTTGCAGCAATATCTTATTTGCTTTAATATGTTGCTGCACGCTAAAGAAAATAATCTAGATGTTGTCCTCTAGCCTGGATGCAGCCACGAGCTCTGCGCTTCATGTTTTCAAAAGTATTTGACAAATGTGTCATGTTGTCACAAACTTCTCTAGCACAATCACAAAAGTTTTTCAATTATGTGTTGCGGCGTTATTCTTCATTTGTGTAAAAATGTAGTAATTGAAAATCGTGAGATCTGAAGACCTGAAGAGGGAAATTCACTAGACGAGTATCAAAAAAAACTCTTCCAAACAAACAAATGCTTATCCAGCCATATATGCTGAAGCATTGTCTTATTGGGAAAATCCTTCTGTAATTTCTTCATCAGGTTACTGATTAATAAAAAGTTCTAATAGTTCCATCGGCAATAATCAGTTTTTCTGTGATAATCAACGTGACTTTGACGGGATAGCTTGAATTTTATATGGATATAATTTTAAGCCTTTTTTAAGAATGTTGTAGCATTATCCCAAGCATCTCTTTAAGGTGCTTCGCTTCCTGATTTACGAGGCAATGTCCCCGTTTCAGGTAATTTATCAACATAAGCATGTCAGCTGTTCATACGTGATTGCAAAATAAATAATAATAATTTTTGACGAAAATACCGCAGACATTGATTAGTTAGTTGCGTCCATTTTCTACCAGTTCTAAAATAACTTTCAATAATAATAAATTAATTAATAAAACAAAATTGTTGAGAAGATGGGTAAAATTTTAAATGTTAGATAAGATCATATTTGATTGATTTAGGATTAAAATTAATTAATCAATTAAAAAGGATTAAACCGGTTAAAGATTAATTTAAATTTTTTTTCCAAAAACATATCCCCAGTAAATTATTACGCAGAACAGTCCAGAAGTTTGTAAAATGATAAAATGATGAACTATTGAAATTTATCGTTAACGTAATCAGGGCACCCTTAACCACGGGAATAAATAGGCTATAGCCCGAGGGCGCATGCGTTTTGGGGGCGGCAATTTTTATTGGAGTTACATTTTTTTGTTTTTTATTTTTATTCAAAACATCGTATTTTTGTTAACTGATCTACAGAAAAATGTGAATACTTCAAAACAAAAAAAAGAAAAAGATGTTCAAACGTTACACCCTTTCCATTTCACACTTTGTACATTTTTCTTTACTTTTACAAACGTCCTACGAGGCAGCTCAATTATGTACGTATCTTATTCACGCATCGATTTCATAATACCAAAAGCTAACCTCGAGAATTCACGTCCGTAGACGAAAATATCATTTGTACCTTCTCTTCCACCGTTCAAATCCAAATACAGCAGAACTCTGTCCTTCGCAATATTTGGAAACGAATTTCGTTAAAAAGGTGGCCCCAAACACGTACGGAAGTACGTCCAAGGTATTGTCAAGCATACCATGGGGTTGACCTTGCCGTCTGCAAAGCCTTAACGATCACGAAAGCTATTTCTCTAGACGGCACGTGAAAACAGGACTTGATGGAGGTTGCAGATCGATTCATTACTAGTAATTTAGCTGGAAAGCATGTTGCTAGGTGCTAGTACGATAGTGCTCCTTGTATTATTGAAGCCTTAATCAACTTATTTAATCTAGTGTGCGTCTAACTTTATTTCATTTTTTTTTTAATTCAACGCTACGTTTCCCACCATTTCCAGCGTAATTATAGACAATTATTGTTGTCGAAATTAGCCGAATACTTATTCAAGAGTTTAACGAATGCCTTCGTTACGTAATATACGAAGTTAATTAGAGGAACGCATGTAATTGTTTTAAGGAAATGGAAGAAATAGAAAGTCGTTGTTTTAGGTTATTTTTTCTTTCGAAAGGTTTAATTTGTTTTCTCGTGCTTGCAGTCCCAGGTACCTAGATGAAGTTTAAAAAAAAACGTAAACTATTCCTTCAACGTTGCTGTAAATATCAATGGAAATTTGATATTTCAAACATCCTTTCGTATATTAATAAAACGCATTTCACACCTTACGTCAATCTGAATGTCATATAATTTTATGCCGATACCTTGCAAAGGCTACTTCAGCAAAACAAATTAATAAATTACTAATTAATTTATGTTTGCGTCTACATCGCGGTTTTTTCCTTTAAGAAAAACTTATTTCTGTATATACATAATGCGTCATATTCTTCAAACAAGTTTAATACCGCGTTTTCCATGGTTTCGACAGATATTTTCTTTTGAAGTCCATTTAAGCGAATATCGTAAAGGTAAATATCTAATTTGTGGGCGAAAACCTTAAAATAACAAATTGTATTTTCCAGCATTATTCTTTTTTGAGTGCTTCTTATTTATCTCGAAAACATCTGCGATGCTTTTACGTACACAGTGAGGTCCTAGAATTTAAAAAATGAACTGTTCTCCTCCGTAGGTATCTTATTCAGAATATATTCAGTAAGTCATGAATCATGAAATTTAAGTTTTCAGGGTTTTTACAGGGTGGCCCATTTTCGTTGGGATTGTAGACTGAAGGCTAAACGGAGAAAAAGCATTATAGGCTTCGTCTTCCTTTTTCGATGTTGCTTTACTGTTGAATAAAAAACACATTTTTCATAAATTCTTTCTTTATTCTCGTTATTTCGGATTCTATTGTACAATACGTATAGCATAGTATATCCGTATACACACTATGTAAAGCCAATCCAATTAAAAACAAATGAAACGCATGCGTGACTATATTAACGGCAGGCACAGGTGCCTATCTGCCAGGTATTAAGATTTGGCAAGTCTTGCCAACGCCGATCGTCGTTTGTCTGCTGCCGTCTTCGCCGGGTCTGTCGTAGTAGGCCGGGAGGTCTGCCGTTTGTCAACCGTCGTCAGCTGATTCTTTGCGCGGTCCGCCCCTGTGTCTACGATCTTGTCGAGTGTTGTTCGATTCATTTCTGAGTGCCTCATTCGTTTCGTCGGGCATTTTTCTTTTTTTTTTTTCGTTTGTTTGTGTTATTTTTTTATTGTTTGTGTGTGTATTGACTTTCGGAAAGGGATTTTCTTTTTTTTTTGACGTTGTTTCGAAAGTGGATTTGGAGCTTCATTTATTATGTTTTTTTTCTTGGAGATGGAACGAATGTAAGCGAATGCTTTTATTATTTTCGATTAAATCTTTAAAGAATTAGAAGTATTTGTACACAGTGACGTGAGAAAATTTCGTGGGGATTGAATTTTAAATTAACCTGATAAATATTTTATGGTAGAGCTTTAACTAGTAATTTATTATTTACAACGGATTGTATAAAATTGATCTTTTAATTCATTAATTCTTAAAGTATTTAGAGTCGTACCTTCAACCGGCGATTGTGAGGAATTTAAGCGGACTTCCAGTACTATATTGAAAATAAATTATTTCTTAATTTTAATCAATATGAAGTTATTCCTTATTCGTTCCTTATTCATTCATGTCGAATGTTCAAAAGTGTAACATGTTTTGCCTATATCGATACTGCGACCGTTGCATGGAGTCCGAGATATAAACAGCATTAAAAGTATTCAGCGGAGATTTGTTTAGTTTCTGCATTCATACCTTGAATAATTATATAGAATCAATATTGCTTAAATTTCAGTACTTTTGCTCCATCATTTAAGTTTCATCTATGGTTATTATTGGCTACCTATATCGCCTCTTCTATGTCTGTATTTGTTTGAGTCGAAAAAGAATATTGCTGGAAGCAGATTTGGTGAATGAATGAAGTTTCATCTACAGTTATTAGTCGACGCTTGTCACGGTGAAATTTTGATAACATTCACTTGAACGCCTTTTTTTTTCTTTTTTTTCCTGCCATATTGAAGATTCTGTGTTACCGTCGCAATTTTTGATACGTCACTAAACATAATCTGAAGAAGATAAATAGAAATCAGAAATTTTCAAAAATTGCCTTTATGAAGTTCCATGACATTATTGAATTTTATTTTATTTATATTTTCTTTCTTTTTGAAATATAAGAAAAATAACATTTTTTTTTTAAATATTATTTTAAGAACAAAAAATTCCCAATAAATTATTTGACGTGGTCTTAGCTTAATAATCTACAACTCTATGGAATATACGGTAAATAATAACCAATTGTTTTTTTTACTAAAGAGGGGACATCGTTAACAACAATCATTATTATGATTCATTTTTATCGTTTCTATACCACGTATTTAAAGTTGACACACTTTCGTTTCACATAGTAAAAACAAATGCTAGGAATAGGAAAGATTTATTGCCAAAACAACGTATTCTAACTGCTAAATTCTGAATACTTACGATTTTACTAGCCTTTCATTTAAAATTTAATTTCCATACCTACATTTAATCTTTAAACCGACCTACATGCTTATCCAGTTTTGCCAAGCAATGCAACGTACTTGAAGCTCTTTTTTACGTAACGTGAGACGTTGGGTTGGCTGTTAAGTTAAGCTGCAGCAGATACACGGCTAAATAAGTTGTAAGTGAACGCATGTGTCGAGATGAATTTCATATCGCCGTAGAAGGATGTCAACTGCTTATTAACGAAGATTGGGATCATTAAATTGGCCAATAATTGACATTTGCAATTATATAGCTGTAGATCGCCGAATATCGGATTGCTTTTGTTTGTCGTCCCGAATTTTGTGCTTGATTCATATGCGTTGCAATCGATTTATTTATTTAATCTTCGTATTAATAGTGAATTGTCAATATTGTTAATTTTGAACAAAATTACTCTTATCGTGTTAAAATTGTAGCAATCTCTCTAACGTATGTTGCCAATATATTACCCAATTCCGGGACATTTTATATTCAAATATAACATCTCAAGCAACTATTAAAGGAGGATCTACAGAGCGTGCCATATTCCAATTATTGAACGAAACTACATAAAAATGCATCACATCATCATACTAATCCCAATAGACGCGGTTCTGTGCTTTTATTTGCTGAACCTAAGTACCTGGCCTTGCCACCCCAAAGATAATATCGATATTTAGTCGTTGCAAGGGGGAGACAAAACATAAACCGGCCACTGTACATTTGTTTTATTGAACTAGATGTTATTGCATTTTGCATGGTTCGATGAGAGCGATAGTGTATAAGTTATTGAGAAATACGTGATAAAAACATGGTAACATTTCCAAATATGCGAATTAGCTTTCATCAAAGACAATATTTATTTAAATCACGCCGCAGCAAGCCATGAAAAAAAAAACACTACCACTCGTATAATTCATCGGTCCATAAGAGGTCAGCTCAAACCCGCCAATAAGTGTGTCAAGATCGCTGAGCTCCGTCATCACGTTCACGTTTCTAATTGCCATTTACGACCTTATCACTTGTTAAGGAAGGTGTTTTTTTGGATTATAAGGAAGAACGAGGTACGCCCAAGGCAAATGTGTATAACTCCTTCCGTTAAATTTAAGCCTGTTCATTGGAGATTCTTCGCAATGCAGACAATATCTGTGTACATAAATCTGAAAAAGTGATTAGTCCGCGATTGAATTGGTGCCCGTCGCCTTAATGGAACTGTTTGTATTATTATTGTTAGCAAAGATTTCGTTTGTAATTGTGTACTTAAGTAATTCAAGCGCAATTGTTTGCTTCTGGTTTCATGCAGTGTATGCACGAAATGTCAAGGGCGTCTGCTATTAGCGATCAATACGATATAATGCTATGGATTGTATTCTGGGATGTCGATGTACAATGTGAAGCGAGTAAAATGTCCAACGTATGTCACAGTCTCAAAGTTACGGTCTTGGAAAATAAAAGCAATTTTTCAGAAGATTTCTAAAGGCTGGTGTTGTTGTCTCTTGCTCCTCGTTATATATCCCATTTCTGTTCCGCTTTGCTGATCCATAACCATTCCGTTCCGCTGAATCGCCTCGTTCGTTGTATGACGATTCCGTAGTGCTAACTTCCGCGTGTTGCTCATCTTGTATCCGTCTTCGCGATTGAAGTTGTTGGTATTCTTCATTATTTCTATCGATTGAATCGATCGGAACGGTTATGGATCAGCAAAACGGAACAGAAATGGGATATATAACGAGGAGCAAGAGACAACAACACCGATCTTTAGAAATCTTCTGAAGAAGCTGACAGCATGGTAAAATATTAACTACGCGACATCGCCCGAAAGACATTTCTACTATGGATTAGGGCCGTGAAAGCCTACACTCAAAATCAATTTGTTTTTTTTTTAAATCTGGTTTGGAGTTTGACAATTCTACAAATGGTTTCGACAAAAGAAATCACAATATGACGTTTTTTTAGGGATTTCATACAGGTGTTGATTTGGTGTGTTTTTGGTTTCGTGAACTCCCTCTGACGCATTGGTGAAAGCACTTCAGAGCTTCTTTATGCGATATATCTTGCTTATGTGAAACATAAATACATTTGAATTTGACATATGTTTAATTCTGAAATTAAAGGTATAGTTTTAGGGTGAACGTGCACTTCGGTTCAGCAAATGAACACCTTAGTACCAATCAGATAGGCCAATATCGCAGTCAATTTAAAGTCCTGTTTAAATCTAAAATACAATTCACAACGTTGCTTGCTCGTTCAAAATGGATCCATTTGACTTTTATTATTATCATTATAAGAAATTTTGATCCGGTTAATTAAACCAAAACTTTAACAGAAACTTCACGAAAGAAGGAAATCCTTCAAAGCAGAAGGGTGTGGAAACCATTACCAATTAATACATTTATGGTATCGTTTAAGCGAACAATGTAATATTGCAAATTATACGATAATCGATGACCACAATATAATCTCTAACAATAGACGAACATTATCCGCATTTTTTCTCACTGCAATTGACAGATGATGAAGTCATTGAAATTAACTAACCAAGGCTGTATAACGTCACAATATACACAGCGTGGTATACCTATTAAGATGTACCAAAGATTGGTTCGTTGTTTAATGGTTTATATACAAAATGTAATTATCTACAAAGACGTTTGGACGTTATTGTACATGGTAACACAATATAAAAAAGGAATAAAACTCATTTTCTTTCTTTTGACCAACCTTAAATCCGCCGAATTAAATTTGAAATACAATTTTTTTTA
The DNA here is from genome assembly GCA_902654985.2 of Oryctes borbonicus. Taxonomy (NCBI): domain Eukaryota; kingdom Metazoa; phylum Arthropoda; class Insecta; order Coleoptera; family Scarabaeidae; genus Oryctes; species Oryctes borbonicus. The sequence goes on along the minus strand of LR736871.1, from coordinate 4,863,578 downwards.
TTCCGTAGTTTATTGAACGAATTACCGAGGAAACTACGGTTCTTATAATGCCGCCGCAAGGTCAAGAACTCGGCTCCCCAAGGCAGTAACACGCGGTGAATGTTGCTTATATAAATATCATAGTCACCTTCTCCCGGCCACACGTGAGAGGCATATGTTATGAGAATATCCGATTCCGTTCAATATAGTTAGTTGTATGTAACAGGTATATTAAATAGCAAACATTACAGCAATCGGTACCGTAATTATGTCTATTGACGCTAATTTTTTCGCTAATTTTACCTTTTCACGTCATTTCCTATATTTCAAATGTGTACGGATCTTTAAATGTCAAATTGCACGTTAGGCTCTACTTGCATTATTTGCAGCTTCAATAAGTCAGTTGTATATAGTAAGAACGCGTTATTCAGACGATCGGTAGCTTAGAAATTCAGTAAGAGGTTTAATTTGCAAGGACGCTGAATAATTTTTTTGCCAAACAAACGTTATCTTGGAAGGTAATCAGAGATTACAGTCCTAACACACGTTCATGAACCTATGTTTCAATTCGAAAAATACATTCAGAAACCTTCCGAAAGATACGACAGAATCCGAAGATCCAGATCCGAAAGATACGGATACGACAAAGGAAGATTGTAAATTGATAAAAATTTTATTGTATAAGGGTGGTTTTTATTAAGAAAGTCCTCTCGTTGTAGTTATACGTATGAAATCCGTACCTGACCCAGAATGTAATCTCCAATGCATCATAGTACACATTCCCCACCTACATTGTTCCAGAACTTCCCGTTGGATTGATGCAACTAGGACTCCCGGTCTAATTTGCATGGACTTGGGTAATACATTTCCATAAAGCGGAACGTTCCGCGTTATCCAACGCCATCCTTGAACCGCTGGAATAACCGATCCCAAAAACCCGGACGGATTAATTTAGTTATTTTATCTGCCGCCGTTTCAGCATAGCGCAATGTCTTTAATGGAACGTCTACAATAATGGTAATGCGCAGCCAAGAGCGAAACTATCTAGGAGGAAATGTTGGAGAACGAAGGGAATGTAAAGAGTTTCGTGACGTTTGATGTTATGCGTTATTTAAGGTCGTCGGTGTACGTACACTACCGCTCATGAAAATCAGGGCAAATGGAAAAGGTCCTTGCAATTAATTTATACAAAGTAGAGCGTGGAATACTATTCCAATCTTCTGGACGTCTGCATATTATTGCTTTTTCCGTATTGTTCCTTCCATCCTAAGAACTTGGGCCTTTATCCCAAGATATGAAAAGCAAGACCACATTGTAATTGAACCATTTGATTTGGTTTAATTTGAATAGTTATATGAATACATAGATTTTGAAAAAATAAAAGTAAAATTTGTCTTTTGACTGTCCAAAGACGCAGGTGTTCAACTTGACGAAGCCAGTGCGGATTTTCAACACTCTAGTGATTAGCCATTCCGCGGTGTGTAAAAGACGCTTGGTCGCAGAGAAATACAATGAAAAAATTGGTGTTTTGTTGTATTTTTTCAGGTGCCCACTGATAAAAAGTTACCCAATTTTTGAAATCAACATCATGATGATCTTGATGTAAAGACAACATGATACGGATGATATTTATGACGTTTTAAAATTTTCCAAACTAGGACAATCCGAAATCGCGAGCTATTTCTCTTGTCTTTTCCCACCTACAAGAAGGGAGAGAGGGGGACTAATTTTGGCACTAATGTATTTCCTCCGCAGGATGATTACATTTTTTTCATGAAGTGCTTATTTTTCGAAACATGAAAAGTTTGAAAAAGTTTCAAATTAGAAGAATCGCCCAGCATACAGGTGTACATAGAAATATTTGAGGGAACATTTTTTATTTCGATTATTTTTTATATTTTGTGCCGACATTGGATTTTATTTTGAAAAACCTGTTGGGCAAATAAAGCTTTTTATTATTACTAACAGCCAATCTACTATATCGATCAATTTTCACATTTCACGTCTAAATTCACAAGCGATTGCTGCACAATTACTATTTTAGGTCGCAAGGTACTTCATTATTCTTTGCTAAAATCAATATCGCCGGTACAGCTACAACTTTCAACGGAGCAGTTAACTTAATTTGAATTTCCACTGCAAAGCGTTTTGTTGTAAATATCGACTTTTAAACTTCATTTAGCGAGCGGTCTAGTTATCCAAAGTTCCAAACTTTTCGGGATAGACACCGTATTGTCTGGCGTCCTATGCAGACATTAACTACGGTTTATTCCGATTTTCATATTTTTTTATAGAAATTCCGCACTCTGTATATACCATACGATAATTATCATTGTTTGCATTTCTAAAGCGTGTCCTCAAAGGTTAACTGTTATTATTTACGTTGGCTGGGCATCGTAATATCATAAGAGAGTTAATAATGAAGCCAAGGTCTTTCGAATGAAATTTTTAGCATGATAAATAAACATAGCTCACATTGCTGTTACGTAGAATATGTGCATATTGTTCAGAGAAACAATGGAGTTGAAATTTTGCATATTGCGATTATAATTTTTGAATTTGGTAACTTTTACGTATGTTTTAGAAAGCACAGCTACTACGCTCTGCATTCCTGCAGATACCTACCAATTAATTTAGGTAACTACCTTAAAATATGCCATTGTTTAATTTATCCATCATACATCAGATATCGAATTCTAATACATCAAAGTGATCTATTTCAATATCTCTAGACATATCATGCTTGTTATTTAACAATGGAAATCACGCGTTAATGAGATCCACCGATCAAGTTTCACCGAGTTATATAACAATATATGACAAATTTATTACACCAGACCAGCTTTCTTTAGAAAAAATTGCATTCTACACACCTTTCCAATGAATTGGATCTAGTCAGCTGCAGCCAGCCAACTTGATCCAGTTCAGAATACACACCCTTCAAGAAAGCTAACCACGATTTCATCCCACCACGCTTATTTTCATGTTCTATCAATCTCACGAAGCAAGTTCGTAGCGGTTTTTTTGATCTAGTCACGCCCTGTCGATTGTGGTTTCACGCGAAAATCTACGTATCTAAAAAGGGAAATAAGAGAAATGATCTAAGAAAATTAAAACGTATTGTGTTGATGAATTAATGTGGAGATATTGTCAGGACAGGTAGACAAATTGGTCCTTACGTTAATCTATTATCTAATATCTAATACACACAATAAGCGTTGTCCTGAGTTAAGCGTAACTATCTATTTGAATTTATATTTAAATTAAGCCGAGTTATTTTATGCAAAGTAGCTTTCTCGATTGTTGTGTGGCATGGAGAAATTTGATATGATTTTGTAATAGGCGGCAATGAATGCTTTGTTCATTTGAAAATGGATATACTTTATCATTTTGTGTGGAAGGTAACGATGTAACAACCTCTTGGGATGGTGAGAATGAATGTTGCATTATAGAGGATGGTCCCTAATAAGAATTGAACCAAAAATCATTCAAATCAGCAAGATCTGCTTGCTTTAAATTTCAAGATGAGAAGATTTGAAAATCCCATAATTTTCTTTTAAAAATGAAGGAGAGAAACACTTGGAAATAGTTGAGTGTAGGCTTTCACGACGAATATTTTACTCGACGTTTCGCTGACCATGCTGTCAGCTTCTTCAGAAGATTTCTAAAGACTTTAGAAAACTTCTGAAGAAGCTGGTCTGGCTGGTCTGAAGAAGCATGGTCAGCGAAACGTCAAGTAAAATATTAACTACACGACATCAGCCGAAAGACATTTCTACTTGCAAATACTTAGTAGATTATTTGAAATTTCAGGAAATTGGTAAAAGGGCAACGTGGATAGGGGAAAATCTAGAACAAATCGTAAAACAAATATTTTGGCTTTAAAAAAAAATAAAATTTGACGTTCTTACTAATATGCTTCGAATTTGGTTAAAATACGAATATGTTTATAAACAAATGAACCCATTTGCCTATTTCAGCAAAAATTAAAAAAATTCTTTGATTGGGGTGGTCGAGGAGAAATGGTGCATGACGTTTCGTTTTATCTGTTTATTTCGCTTATTATTTTATACTTTATTGTTGGATTTACAAAAGATGACTTGCACATGGAATCATGTATGTATATTGAAGAAAAAAAAAAGAAAAATGAAGTTCTTGGACAGAATTTGCACGAAAATATGTAGACGAATAATAGAAATTTACATAATCTCAAAGGAGGCTTCAAAATATAAAGGAAACCTAACCAATTTAAAAAAAGGTGGAAAAGAATAAATTACCGTTTGCTGTATCAAGCTAGCCATACGAAAGCTGATGTATTCTATTGACTTGCATTTTTCTTTCATTGTTTCAGGACACCTGCTTCCGAAAGGAGAACTAATAAAATTTAGGTGAGTTGGTGTCTCAAACACCTGTTTCATATGTTATTTACATTTGTCGTTAATATTTAAATTCTATTTTCATTCAAACGAAAATTATCTGCTTGTTTTTCTCCTTTTAATATGTTATAAAAGAACCCCCAATTTGTATTTTATTTAAATTTATCGTAGTCAAAGAAATTCATTTAAAGGAACTGAGAGAGTCCTCTGTTGGCGAGTACGCGAATATTAAACAACAACTTCGTCGATCGATTCGTTCCTGCTTCGAAAAAGAAACGAAGCTTATGGTTTAATTCTGCTGTCTACTAGAAGGTGGCGCTGGTTGTATAAAATCTTCAATAAGTTCATTTGAAGCTTTCTTTCGAAAAACTTTTTTTTTCTTATTAAGATGATTTGTTTCATATTCTATAATTATGTACTTACTGTAATAAGTTCCATATATATGCTTTTTTTATGGGTCCTATCTAGCTTTAAAGCTGCTATACGAGATGAAAGCCATGATCACCTTTACTCCGGACGAAATATTACGTCAGTGTACATCAGAACGCTGACTCAGGACTTTTATATTGATCTTGCGGAAGTATAGTCCTAGTAAATATCTAGCAACCCTCTGTTGTAGTAGACTTGCTTTCTACATTCAACTAGGTTGGGTTCGTTGCAAAGAACCAGCCCCTTGTAAAAGCGGTTGAAAGAATCTATTTTAGTGTATACAGGGTGGGTCATCTGCAAAGCATGGGAATAGATTTTTCAAACCGTTTTTTTTTCTTGTTGTGAGGCCCGATTCACAGCCTGGTTTACAATATACAGGGTATCTCATAAGTTAGCTACCCAAAGTTGTTTTTCCTTTGTTTTATGGAACATTATATATATCATTGAATTTGTTGAATACTCTTTAGGTTTTCATATAAAAAATGGGGGAATATCTCTTGAAATGAAAGATTTCAGAGTGAAATAGAGGCTGTGGCTAATATCCCGACTCCGAGATCCAAATTCCATTTCTTATCTTCAGCTGTGAACCTTGCCTCCTGTCCTGTTTTTCCATCACTATGGATTATTTTTCCTATTGTATCCTCCCATGTTTCTTTTGGTCGTCCACGTCATTTTTTTAGTACTTACTGCTTTTCATCTTTTATAAATGGCCCCACCAGCTTATTAATTGACGTTGTTCTATAAATTTCAGTATTGGTTGAGCTTTCAAGTCCGGCCCCATTTGTTCGTTTCTAAGCCTGTTACACCCCTCACTTTTATCATAAACTTCATCTCTGCTGCCTGTATTTTCCTTTTTTGTTATCGTTTCAGTGACCCAAGTCCCACATCCATGTATTGGTTTGTATATAGCTTGATAACCACTAATTTTTGTCTTTCAGAATACCTCTTTTTTTTATTAATTATTATTATCATCGTTATAACCATTTCTAAATGGTTTATTACGATTTCCTAAATATATAAATGCACCAAATATTTTTAAAACTCGTTGTATTTAACCTTTGTTCTCCAGAGTTGGGTTTTTTGCGATTTCTTTTATTTTCTGAACATTACCCCAACATTAAAATTCATAAGATAACTATCGGTTGTATACTTAGCTTCCTCATTGCTGCAAATAAATTACAACGATATTCCACCATGAGCACCGTTGCCCCCTCTCCAACGTAGTATGCCGTACTATAATTAGCTTGCCAGCCACACCACCCCCGATATTACGTCGAGTCTAGCTACCGCTCAAACTTTGCCTGGTGGATTAGGTTCAGCGTATGTGGATGGAATATTCAGCAAATTCATTATTCATACCAAACCCTTCCGCGCGGATCAATATGGCCTTTTTTATGAACAAAGGAAGTACAACGCTACTTCTTTCAGAACGTTTAAATTTAGCGAAGAGTATCTTGCCTAAAAGATTGTGCGAAGTCACAAATATTCGGTTGTGTTTACTAGTTTCAATATGACTGCTAAAAATTTGACTTCCAAGGCTTCGTATCTGGATGATCTCACATCCGTTAGTTTTGATTCGCGATTTGTTAATTTTTCTTTCGAATAACCCTATATATTTACATTGATTTTTTTACCTGTTACAAGATTTACATAAAATCACTAAACCACACACATACTAAAAGTTACCTCTCCAAATTGCCTATCTCTGCATAAATGATGATTAATATCAACGGGAATGTACAATATTAATGATGTCCCATTCATAACGCCATCCATTAACGGATAATTACCTACGGACGACGACATTTTGGTTTATTTTGAATAATTAATCAGTAAACAGTTTATACTTGACCCCGTTGACTTGAGATTTTCACGTGCCCGTGTGAAAATGTCGATTATTGCATGCAAAACACCTGTCTTCTTCTATAAAGATGTGACAGTGAAACGTGTTTGTGGTATTTTGAATTTGGAAAAAAATATTAATGATTTGGTAAAGAATGTGAATTGCATAACCTCTACCTTATACACGGTAATAATTTTCATTCGGTCTTAATGGTTACTGTAACAATTACGAGGGCTGTCTGACAAGTTTCCAGTCGGACATAAAAACAATCACACTTCTATATTAAATTCGGGTTTATTTCTGAACATGGTCCCCTGCAGCATGGCGCTTTTTCCAGCTATGCTTCTATCTCTTTAGTCCATCCAAGTAGATTAACACAAACAACCGCTGAGCGTCCAACGTAGCTATGCACCAGAACATTTTGACAAGAAACGGCATCTTCATATTGAGGCTTGAAACTCTTCGAATTATCTTTGTAGAAGCTTGACGCGTAAAAAAAAATATTATTAATTAATAATTGTTGCGTACATCCATTGATATCTCAAAACCAAAAGAAGATGCTTCATATGCACAACGTTGCAGTATGCAACCGACGGTATTGCAATGAAAACGCACAGATCTCCTACACTCTTTCTCATCGGAACCTCAAGAAAAGAGTACGTTGTCTTCGTATTCTTGTTATTCCTCGTCTCCTCTTACTTATTTTTTGTGCTTATTGGGCTGGTATGGTGGCTAGCTTCGCTAACAGACTGCTCTTGCCTGGTAATAGCCCGTGGTAATGGCAGCCGTGTGGAGAGCTAGCCGTGTAGCAGAGAACGTGTGTTCGGGACAACAATAAAATTGGCCGACCTTCAACTTCTCTTCTACAACGCGAACCGATGTGTCTTTCTTTTCTTTCTTCTTTGTCGTGGATATTTCTACACCGGGTGTCACGATATGTACTTATAACGAACGCGAATTCACTGTTTTCTGGTTGGCTGAAACCAAATTTGAATATTTTTCATCAGAATAATGTTTTTATTACATTTACATCTATTATACGAGTATTTCGTTCCACTTTACGTCTATTCAAACTTGCACCGTTTATAGCAGTTACTATAATCTTAGAATCTTCGAAAAAAAGAAAGTCTTTCAAGAATCTCCGTGAATAAAAACATTCCAAAACAAAGGTCATCAAAACACCAACGCAATCCTTGTTAATGAAGAGAACAAACGCGGAGAATACGAGACTCTATTTGGTATATTTTTTCTTCTTTTCTTATCTTATATAAAAATTAAACCAAAAGTTATCTTTAAATTGGAAAAAATACTATGTAATAGTTATTTTAAACAAATCATTTTATTTACTATGTATACCTCATGCAAAGTCATATGCTTCTGTGTACAAAAATGCTATTCAGTATGATGACCGCAACCAAGGTTGGAAAGAACTGTTTTGTTGTTTCGTCGTCTCTACCTGTGTGTTTCAACCAGTTACGTATGTATTTGTATATGTGTTATTTCGCCCTGGTCGTGATGATGAATTCACTGGAAATAGTTGGTTTCTTCAATATTCGCCTTCTACAAGTTTACTTTTGGCATACATATTTTAAATGGACTTTAGACAAATGCACTTTTAACACCATTGGAAGACGTTGAATACATTATCCGCATATATACATAACTTGAATTCAACAGAAATAGGTTATAAAAGTAAAATAAACAAGAAAACAAACGAAACCGGTAGATTTCGAGTATGATGCAACATGTAAGTCAAAGGCAATCATGCTATTTCATTTAATAAAGCGTATCCCGTTTTAACCGTGTCAAGTCCTTTATTAATGATATTTTCTGAAAATGTTTCGAATACGCTCTAAAATATCCTCCTATCCTCATATGTAGTTTGCATGATGCTCAATACCATCACCTGATTTAGTTTTACCTACAACTGCTTCAATATCATTCAATGATTATAGCTTAAGTAGAATTTGTATATAATTGCAGCACATATGTATATCTTGTCTAGTAGAAAAAGTAAAGAATAGATTTGAGAACCAATTTAACAAAAAAAAAAGAACGTACTGTAGTTAGTTAATAAATAATATTTAATTATTTCGAATATCTGGCATTCCAAAAAATATTAGATAACCTCGCAAAAGATCACAGAAAAACTCAATAATCTCAAAACAAAATCATTCCACATTTCAGTAATAAATTTTAACATCAACAAAAGAATTATAGATACCCAACGAACAGACACAACGGTTTACTTTACCAAACGGCAAATGTCTGAATGCATTCGGGCCAGACGGAACAAAACCATTACTACTTCAAGACCCAAACCTTCGCATTCGATTCCTATATCCGAATAGGCCCCCAAAAATCAAATAAAAAGGCACGAATTTACCTGGCTCAGGTGTTTCGAACGTACCAATTGGCCGTTGAAGGAACTACGAACCATCGGACTCTCTCACAGTGGCCACATGGCCCGTAGAAAAGACGAGACAACGAATAGAGGACCCTATCTATCTGTACGTGCTGGTGGTCGAGGGCTAGCTTCAGGTAATTCGGGGCTTCCAAAAATGAAGAAGTGAATTCTACAAAGTCGTCTTATATATATATAATATATTCTCTGATACAGGATACGAGTTCTAAAATTTCTCAAACGTTGCGATGTTGAATAATGCAAATAAAATGTTATTCGATGTAACCGTTCTATTGGATAGATTTTGACTCGCTGAATACGTTCTATTTAGAAAACAGTGAAAAATTTAAGACGCTTTCGTAACCGTCAAATTCTCGTGGCGAATTACATCCTTAATTAATTTGTTAAGTTTTGTAGTTTGATATTATGTCCGGTTTCGTTTATGCGTAGTGCTATGCTGCTTTCAGAATCCTCTTTAATTCTAACAGTTCTGATCAGTCTGCAAATAGGAAAGTTAATTTTTCGCACAATTCGGTAACTAATGTCTACGTCTTAGACTACTTCTTAACGCTAGAACAACTGCGAATCGAGCGATGGTTCGATTTGTATAGCGGCATCAGCGTGCGTCGTTTGTTTTGTAACCATCGCGTCCGACGCAAGCCACCACTTGAAAGTAAATATCATCCTTTCACTCGACAGCGGGAACCATTAAGGTCAAATAGTAGAGCGAAATGGTAACGACCATCTCAGGGTTATCCGGCGCTAAAAGACAACGACTCGAAACTTGCTGATCGTGTTGAAAATTGAAGAGCATACGAGGATGTGATGATAAGTTCTCGAATTGGATATGTTGGGTGTATTTTATTGGCTACAAAGGTTTTTTTACTGGTAGTATTTGAGGTGCAACGTATCTTTGGTCTAAGGGTAGCCTCTTAAGCTTGTTTACAGTGACCGTTCCATAAAAAATGAAAATGTCACATGAAGGTTTTCGTTAGATGTTGTTTTACAATTTTAGTAAAAGCCCAATACAACAACAATGCCGTTAGACAAGACTGTTTATAAGTAGTTTACAGAATTACGTCGTGATCGTGCTTACATCATGAAGATCGACCAAAATCAGTTGTTCCAAAAAACATCGATGGTGTGCCTAACATGATTGAAGATGATCAGCATGTTCCGTGAGATAATTCAGAGATATATATCCAAGGCGACAATACCTTCGATTTCGCATGAACATATAGGTATGAAAAGAATCTCTATTTCCGATGGATTCCGCATATTTTAGCCCAAAAAGAACACTCGTGTGAATTGGTATAAGGAAATGCTGAAAAAATTCGACAGAAGAACTGCCTACTAGCAATCGACGAAACTTTGATATATTCGTAGTAGCCGAAAACTAGGCAGCAGGGAATTGTTTAAGTGTTTTCACATGAGCCAAACCCAACAAAATTAGTTCGTACACACGAACTACTTTCAAGAAAATGATGTTTCTTTCTACACTGCAGCACGTCAAAGATTGCAAATAGCATGTTTACGTTTGCTGTGATACTTAAAATGCACTTTTAGGCTACATAAACACCATAAACAGCAGAGGAAATTCATCAGAAGTAGATGTTATAGCCTAATCTACTCTTCACCAAAGCATTTTCATAGTTTAGCAATAACCAAAAAATTTTTGATTGGAGGAGCTTGAGTTGTTATAGTGTATCTAATCTTCTTATTGGATTAGAACGTACATCCTACCAAAACTTTTTAAAATTCTGCCAAAAATACAAAAATCTTCGTTATTTGTTAGTGTACCTGAATATAAGAAAACATTTGAAGAAAAATTGAATTGTTTTTATCCTTTCCGCTCAAGCTGAACCAAATCAAAATTATAAATTAACCGATCACAGTTTTATGGTGAACTCAGTGTATATTATAAATTGTTCAATGAACCAGAATCGTCGACATGGAAGCGGAAACTAGCTGATTTCTACACTTTTTCCGCATCTAGCGGCAACTCCAGTTCATAGCGGTTTGCAAATTTGCTCTTACAAAACGGTGTACAGTTAATACATACAGGCAGGAATGGTAAACCTTTTTTTACACGCGCATGTACCTCCGCATCCCGCTTCCTGTTTCTGAAGTAAAGGCGGAGTCTTCGGCTTCCTCCTTTCGTTGACCTACAATCCGTAAAAAAAGGATATAGGTCGAACGCTGCAATATTTCTGCATCTGTACAACATGCAGAACTGTCTTGACCGAAGAAAAATATATCATGGTCATTCACGACAATAGATTGTTGGATTAAAGTGACTGAAGTATTTTTTCTGAGTTTGTTAATTTTTGAGGCGCAAAGTTGAAGTTGAGCATACAGGCTGTGGCAACCTTCTGGAAATGTAAAATTACGATTTAGAGGATCTTTTACAAATATTTCCTTGTGCGCGCAGGATGATTGATAAGTAGGAAGTAAATCGAACGTCGACGTATGGAATAGAATAGGGGTTTTGTATGTTTGTTGTTTTTAATAGATTTCGAGATATTTATGATTTTATTCTCAATAGCTCAAATGTAGATGTAGATATTTGATTAAAAAAATTTAAGAATGGAAATATATGTTTGGGTATGTTAAGCTCAGCCACCAAGGGAACGAATTAACCCCAGTAAGCCAGTAATCAATGGCTAACAGAAGCAGGAGAGCTTCTGTAGACATGCCAGACAGGGTAGTTGAAGCAATTACTGGGAAGAAAAGAATTCTTAAGATTAGTGGAACAATATTCCACGTTAGAAGCAGGCCATGGAATTTCTAATTGGATACATGTATGAATTTACAAACGGCTTGCAAAGTATAAAGACAGAAAGTCCGTCAAAACAATGATGAGCTTGCAGCGTGTGTTTAAAAAACATCCAATTATGAGTAACCTGGTCCTGACTGGTTCTGCAAGGCGGAGGAACAGAAAACTGTTTCTGCTATAAACTGTACGTATCCTTCAAATTTCATTAATACCAGTGAGTCTAGATCGGGAACTTATATAAAATCTTGACACTGTATAATCCGGCTACTTCAATACAAACAAAACAACGTCGATTCCGAATCGCCTTTGATATTCCTCGCGAATATATCTACAGACTACATCATCGTCCACTTCCACTTCCACTCCACATCTCGATCCATTCACTGGAAACGCGAGCAAATTGTACGCAGTTGCGTGTAGCCCAATTAAATCCAAGACCGAAACGGCGACGTTCTCCATCTTGCGAGTTCAAGTTCGATCAGTAATCTTTGCCTTAGTCTTGCTGTTGCCTCGCTGATCAGCCTGTCCCTCTCTCCCCCTTGCGTTCCCCGGTTAATAAGCGGACGTTGAATGTTGAATACGACTTAGGTCCCCTAGTCGGTCTATTTGTAACGATCTAAGTGATGCTATTATTATCTTCGCGAGAGAAGTTAGCCGAATTGTTTTGCTCAGAAGTTTTAAGTTCGATGGAGTCCTTGTAATAAATACTTTTACTTATTAGGGAATTTTATTGACCTCCACAATGTTATTCGATCACGTAACGTGTAGATTGTTATTAAATTTTGAATGTATTGTACGAGTACGACGATTTAAAAGAATGTTCGCAAGTATCGGAAAATTCGATAAATCAATAAATAAGATTATTCTAAGAAACTACTCTAGATGCTCTGCACACCAGGACATTTGAGAGAAAATATGATCAAGGCGGTGTAATAATAACTTTACCATTCGAAATTCAAAGAGAACCCCAAGCAATTAACGGAGACATGACACCAAGCAGAACAACGAAGGTTTTTCCTGTACGCAGCCCATTACACATCGTTTTTCCGGTCTGGTTTTGCCACAGCAAAAATGTCGAATACGTAACTACGATTCGACGAGGCGAACCCGTGGGTATATTTTTCTACGTTCTATGCGTCTTTTCCATGGGTTCCCTCCGGAAAGAAAAAACCGACCTCGGATGGGTTCATCGACATTGTCAGAGTTGGCGTGAGCGTAGTACTTTCAAATTCGTCAGAAAAGTGTAAAGAACGAATTGAAAAAACAACGTAGAAGGTGTATTGTAGGAGACACGAAGAATAATTGTAATGTATGGTAACGAGAAATGTAAAAATTTAATGTCTCGTAATATCCATACTTTGTTCGAGTTGTTGTTGAGAGGAGAAAAACACTTATAACATATGTATTGACAAGGATTTAATGTGCTTTTGTTGGATCGGTTAAAATAAAATTTCAAAGGTTAAATGGTTCATGGAAATTAAAACCATGTGCTTCGTAATTGCATTTAATATTTGTATCAACACAATTTGCTTGCGTATAAGTGTTTGTGTCCGAAGTGCTGCTGCATATGACTATTTCAGGTCTATTTTTGGGCACTATATGGACTTCTAAGAAATGCTATAATATTAGTGCAAATAACCTCTCTGTACACTGCCGTTCAGTGAAGTTCGGTCATACAATAAAAATCTATTATATCACACTGTATACAATTATTAATACATAAAATTAGAAAAATATTAAGCATGCACTCTTTTCTAAGGGATTAAAGCCATAAATTATTATGTAAAGTAGAAATATTGCGACAACCACAATAAAGTCCCTTTTATTATCATTCCAAGAATTTCTCGGAAGTATCTCGATCTTTTGAAACGGGTCGTTTGGGGATTATTAACGAACAATACATTTAGGAAATATACCGCAGTATCATTCTTGTTTATTTATCACAGGCGTAAAGATATAAATTTGCTTCATTTTACTGTTAAACGCGTGTTGGTGTGCATCTGTCGCTTTTGCGCGAAAGCTTTAAGAAAATTTACTTCAAAATGGCACGCGGCAAGCCTACCAGTGTAGAAAAACGTTCACGCATTATTACGCTGTTTGAAGAAGGATATTCGGGGCGACAAATTGCCGAAAAAATAAATATGAGAAGTTCAACAGTAAATGACATCATAAGGCGATATCGGACAACTGGAACTATAGAAAATCGTGTTCGTCCTGGAGCATCTAGGAAAACAACAAAAGCTGAAGATTTGAGAATTGTATTATTAAACAAACGCAATAGAAAATTAACAGCGCCACAAATAGCAGCCGAAGTCAATCGCGGCCGTGAAGAACAAGTTTTGGCGAGTACGGTAAAACGTCGACTTCAACTAGCGGACCTCCATGGACGCATTGCCATTCGAAAACCCTTATTACGTCGGGGCAACAGAGCAAAACGGCTACAGTGGGCCCGTTCTCATCTAGATTGGTCGTTAGATGATTGGAAACACGTGCTTTGGAGTGATGAGTCAAAGTTCGATTTTTTTGGGCAAAATCGACGAGTTTATGTCCGAAGATCTAAAGCCGAAAAGTGATCCCGAACTGCATTGTGCCTACAGTGAAGCAAGGGCGTAGTTCTGTGTTAGTGTGGGGATGTTTCTCCTTTGCTGGGATGGGAAATTTATGCAGAGTGCAGGGTGTAATGAGGAAGGAAAATTATTTTGCAATACTCCACAATCATGCAGTGCCATCAAGATTGCGTATAATAGACCGTAACTTTACATTCATGCATGACAACGACCCAAAACACACTGCGTTAGTGTGTAAGAACTATCTAAAGGAGCAAGAAGAACAGCGCACCCTGAAAGTAATGACATGGCCCCCACAAAGCCCAGATTTGAACCCTATAGAGTTGTTGTGGGATGAACTGGACAGGAGGATTCGAAAAATATTCCCAACTTCACAAGAACATTTATGGAATATTCTGCAACATGAATGGATTAATATTCCACAATCCGTTTTAACAAAACTTATCGAAAGAATGCCTAGAATAGTTCGAGCGGTGATTAACAGCAAAGGAGGTTTTTTCGATGAAAAAAAAATATAATGTTCAGTATGTTATATTAGGCCAGAATAACTTTTTATTTACTTATTTTTGTCTTTTTTACCTGTACATACAATAAAATTGCATTTTGTTTTTAGTTTCGTTTGTTTCTGTAACCTTTTCATGTTTTTTACTAACCGACCGAACTTCTCTGAACGACAGTGTACAGCAGTGTAAATATGTTACCGACGACTAGGTTTTTTTTGATGTCTTGATTAAAAAACATCCTTTAGCATTCAGAAGCTGTCTTTTAACCTGATTTCTCGTAAATAACTCACAATTCTGTTGGCATGCTTAGCTGGAACATGGGAGTTTGAACCAATTTAACATTGTCCTACCAGAATCTTTGTCTATTTCCATTATTATTATAATTACTTTGCTGTTTAAAAGAACTGCTGATGAAGTATTATCAGTCAAACATCCTTTAAATCATATTTAAAGTTGTATTTATTACTACATTCTATACATTAATACGTGTAACCAAATACATCATTCAAGCCCCTCAACAATCACAAACCGTTACGCTCTTTGAGCTACAACTCCTAAAATAATCTAAACGAACCTCATTAATTATACGCATTGTATTCTAATAGACCCCCCCTATTTATTTTTAATATCGCATTCACGTTTAGTTGTTGTAGAAATAGACAGATATTTCATACTTTTAATCTCTAAGAATTCCCACACAATCTCTCTGGGATATAAAAGAAAAAATAAAAAAATAGCATTTCAAATGCGCAACATATCTCAAGTACCCAGTCACCGGTTCACACATTTCCTGGTGCGTTTATTGAATGAAGAAACAACTGTTACAGTGTATGTAGTAAAGCAACTTCTCCACACTGACTTCAACTGTCTCTATTGGATTTTTTTTCTGTCGTATTAATTAATGTTAGATGTCTTTTTTCAGATTCGAGAAGTTACCCAAGAAACATGAAGCAAGATGACAGGGTCAAGCTGTTTTGTTACTTCAGATAAGGTTAGACATCTTTCTACTTCGTCGTTTGCTTTTCGCAGGCTAAATATATTCGGTGTGGAACCTCGGTTTATACAAGAAAGATTATGTACGCACACAATGAAGTTATTTGGTATTCTAAAGGCGTAAGCGCGTCAAATATTTCCTGTTGGCTCTATGTAGAATGCGATAGACAAGGCTCTTGCTTGTTTCCCAAATGACAATGTCTCTAAATGTTAACATTGTTGTTTTTATGTACTGTAATTGAATATTGTTTTGTTGGGATTATTAAACAGATCGATTGCAATTTTAATAATGGCAAACCTTTAATTTTTTGTATTCGGGACAATATCTAGAAATATTTGATACACAGCAAAATTTTAAATTATTCCTTTTATGGGTCGTTTTTTTAGCGTATTTCGAAGTACACGTGTCGTAGTTCAATACCTGCTCCTTCTGAAGATTTGGACGTTTCCAACATGAAAGATGCGTCTGAAGATTTGGACGCATCTTTGTGTTAGAAACGTCCATTTGTAGCAATTCCAATGCAAGCCTTTCGGCAGGCAGAAGAAATCAAAAGGAAAGAATTGTGCGAGATATTTTCTGTGAGACTTCAAGATCAACATTTTGTCTAGAACAATTTGGAGTGGCGAATCAAGAGGCGATCATCGAGAGGCAATAACAAAAACGAAATAATCATTATTGCAAGTGGATCAGCAGCTAACAACATGTTTTGATCGATGGATCGATCCTAATGAACCCTGCCACGATCGCCGTATCCCTCTTAACTATTATTTTGGGGTTGTATTAACATCATATGCTTCTGAATCCATCTTATGGTGAATGCTCAGGCATAGGAACAAAACTCAGAAAATGAGTGTATCTTTCACTTAAATATTAGTTGAAAACACCCTGTATGCATTATAATTGTTCTTTTTTTTTTCGGTAACGCGATGTTAAACAATTGTCTGACACTATCAATATACCATACAAACCCCTATCCTAAAGCACCACCGCGACATACCTCCATAAAAAGGCGACTCGGCTGTAAAATGCTGGGTACTGACAGCAAAATCGTTGGCAATATCAAAATGTTAAAGACAACGTATAACGGAGCGGGTTACGTCGATGAAATTGGAATTTTTTTATGCTCTATTGCTTGTTTTATTGTACGCTTGCGAAACAATTTACGACGACATTAACGTTATGCCATTGTACATAGATGTACGATATATACGGCGGTGGATGTTGCTGTTTGCTCTTTGGCGTTATTCGAAAAGCAATAAATTTATAAAATAGGTTAATGGCGCTAGTAAATAAGTAACGGTTTTTTAGGAAATTCGATTGGGAAAGAATTGGCGCAGTCAGCAGGATTTCATTAGGATCATTAAGGTACGCGTTACACCGAGAAAAATATACACAGTATGATATTTTAAATATCAAGTTATTAACCTCCATAACATCATTCATAACAACAAAAGAATTATTACAATAAATTTATTATCCCTCCAAAACCAATCCCATTTATTTCCAATTCCTTCGGTTTTTTTCATTCGAATTTTCCGTGTAGAGCAGAATAAGACATTTCAGGCCAATTTTACGTCGAATTTATTAGTCAGTTCGGCCAGCTACGTCATTACTAGTCGTCGCTTAGCCTCTCCTTCTATCCTGTTGCCGTCTCTCGCTTTCGTTGAACGTTTATGGGAAAACTATTGATTATCCCGCCTAGCCTGGCTAGCGCTTGGCGTATAGGGCTTCGAACGACCGTAGGAAAGCCTAAAGAGAGAGGAATAAGCCGGTCAACAGCGTGTCTGAGCGTACTTTGCGAAAATCTCTGACGGTACTTCGGCGACCGATCCCAAAGGGAATGCGGGGGTTACGCGCCACGCTGGGCACCATATACAATGTTCCTTTTGTAAAGGGGATATCGCTCTTTAAGCGGGTAGTAAAACGGGAAGATCTGGCGATAAGAATTGTTGTGGTGGTGGTGGTTCTTCTCTATGGTTAATAGCGCTTGCTCCTCAAAGTTAGATTTTGTATTGGGCCTGCTTGAAGCATGTTTTTAAAATTTCCAATACACAATTAAGCTTCAGCTTTTCCCAATACTTCAAATAACAAAGTATTAATGATGTGACTAAGAATGATGCTGATTTGCAGAGAGTCAATGCAACATCGAATGGAATTGGCAAAAATATAGACTAGATTTGCTTGAAATTGGAAGCTGCTTTTCAATGCTAATTGGATTAGCTATGAAATCGTCTTCGCAGTAATGCTTGATTTAACAAAAGATAAAGGTTCGAGTTTATCAATTTTATGATTCCTTTCAAATATGTCTACGACGACACCAGATTTGCAAAACCTTCTCGATATAAGATGATAGAGATCATCTTTGTATCCAGCATTGATTGATCTTTTTATTTGCTCAATATACAGAGTATTTCACGAAACTCGTCAGTTAGACACGGAAAAATCTCTTAATTCTAACTATTTATTCTTTTTGACCAAGGTGCTTTATTATCAATAACTAAAACTAGGATCTTGTATTGACGATTAGGAAAATCCTGCTGACTGCGCCAATATATTTGCAACTTATTTAACGTCTAAACAAGATTTCTTTTACCGATTTAAAGACAAAATTCGATCAATCCTACAATTCATAGTAATTAATTACTAAGCAACTAACCACAGGAGATATTGGCATTTTCGCCAAGGGTTAGCGTACTCGAATAGTGGCGTTGGCAACGTCACGGGAAGCGAAACCGTGCGTTATACAGAAGAGGCCGGAGAAAAGAGAAGAAAAACCGATAACGACAACGGTATAGAAGCATAGGATGGTATTGATCCAAGCTAGTGGTGTTTTTCGTAGCGCGTGAAGCTAGCGCGCATGACCGGACCTAAATATAAGGACTAGAATTGCTCGAAATTCGACTAAACAATGATTCGGGACGGAAGAAAATTCGGTAGATCTACTTTGTTTGAGTGGATTGTAGGATTCGTTATAGTCTTTGGAGTTTTTGAATTGGATTTAAAAAAATTAAAATATTGCGAGGGTACTGCTTAAAATGGTCTAATGGTAGTACCAACCTGCGATATTTTGTTAAGGGAAAACTTTACGATTAAAAATAGAGAATTCAGCTAACGTTAGCTGGCCAAACAGACAAGTAAGCACGATTTATGCCATTTCAAATTGAAAAAATGAGCAAAGTTATAATATTTTTCTCAGGAATGTGCCAAACGGCAAGTAACTTAAGTAGATGGGTTAATAATTCACGCAGTTCATTGCGATGTATGAGTTGGGCTAATGGTCGGTCTTCCCATCTCTTCCAAAATATCGACTGTTACGTCTTGTAATTCACCTTCACTGTCCTCCGCTTCCTCCATTTCTGTAACAAATTAATAAATCTGCATATTTTGGTTAGCAATGTTATCAATCGAATATTTTTCCATTGTTTTTCTTTAATATCGTAAAATAATTTCGAAAATAGTCCCCAAATTAAAATTCTAGTTTAATAATTACTCATATTGCTCTAACACAGACCTTTTAACTCAACAGAATACATCATCCTATTTATTGCGATTTATTTTAACGTTAACATCTATTTGAGGCATTGCCAAAGGTTAATGAATCATCTTAAACGAATCTTTCCAGCATTCTTTGAATAAATTTCTTTCATCACTTCTCACGAAGATTCACATAAAAGAAAACCATAAAAATCATTGATCTATTTTTAGGATTTCATTGATGTTACGAGTACTTACTACAACTGAAACTTATCCCAATAACCTAGACACATATGATTCGCATGCCAAGATTTTTAAATAAGTCTCGTCGTGTAAAATTCGCCAACATACGTCTACACTTGAAATACGTATTTTCATGCGTAATTTCCAAAATATCTTTGCTTATATCCGCTTTGTAGCGGCAAACTTATTACCGTGTATAGCTTGCGCGACGTTCCCCCAAAATCAATTGCGAACCCTGAAAATGCATTAAATCCACCCCTGTTTTTAAAATAGTCCCTCCCCAATGCGGGGTAATTAAAAAAACCTATCCAGCAACCCTCAATCCTTCGTCTCTACCACGTTGAATTTGTTATCAGCTCACATAGATGCGTTTTCATCGGCTTAAATGCTTGCTATTCCACTGACATGTCGGTGACGTGGAACAGGGGTTGCTAACACGAAATGGAGTAGGGATTCAACAATTTTGTTCCGTTACGTTCATATAAATAAATTAAAATAATGCGAATATATGTAAAATGCGGGAAAATAAGCGCAAATTGTATACCCGGTAAATGTAATTTTTCTCTTTTGAATTCGGCTCAGCGCATTTGATTCATTGCATTTAATCCATATACACTGTGAACTACACAAGTAGAAAAAATGAGCGGTTAGGGGATACATGAGCACGTGGGTGCACGTGTTACCCCCTTTTGATAGTTTGTTTCGATGAGGGCATTAACCTCTAAAACAACAACACCCTCGCCTATGACGTTATCAAATCTATACAGTACTTGTAGCAAAAGAAAAATGGTGTTAATGCCTAGATATGTTGATAATTTCATTTTTATGGATAAGATTTAAAGGATAAAGGGTAAGCCCTTTGTTTGTGATAATTTTTTAATATAAGGTTGTTGGTGATAATTTTATTTAGGGAGGTAGCTGGAGCAAAATTACAAAGATCTACAATCGAATACGGTGATGGATTGCCAAACAGATCGTAGATAAGGTTCAAAAGAAATGCTGCTACTTTCTTAATTCACGCGAATTGATGGTGATGTCAAGATTAGATTTATAAGGGTTGGTAAGCTTTTTTGAAGAGGCAAAATTCAATTTCAGAGATTAATCTTTGCTTCGCACATTCTTTTATTCATAAAAAATACATTGAACATTGATGGATATCATCTAATAAACTAGCTATAGAGTTAGGCCATCTTATATCATATATTATATTACATTTTGATGCAATAAATAGTTTTCCCACACAGAATCTGCTCGTTTTTAAGCTTCGTAATCGTTTTCGACGTCGACTGTACAGTTTAAAATTTCCCGCTTCTCATTTCCCTTTCCCACGCCTCCTTCGATTAACGCTCGGCACCCCTCGGCATTATCCGCAACGCCAATGGCTCCCCATCGGCTGGCGATGGTAGCCAAGGCTGCCGTTCGCTCAGTGCTGGCTGGCAGCGGTCATGATAACGTCTCCTCTGAGCTGTTGGCTGCCCGGTTTATTCAGTAGTAGTGTTGTTGTCAATAATTGCGATAGTACGACGAACATCGGTAGCCAAAACGGTGGTAATAACAAGTCGCATAGACGTTTCGCGTTGCACGCCAGCCGCCTTCAACAACAGCAGTGCTTAATTACAACCTTTTTGGGACAAGTGCAATCGCATAACAATACTCCGCATGTCGGATTCTGGAGCGGTAGTGTCGCTATCTGCCAACATTACCAGCAGCCGAATCTTCGACGTACCCCCAGCAACTACCACCAGCACCAAAATCAACGGAACCACCGCCAGAATCCCAATTATTATCAAAATTTTCCTCCCCAAGGCCCTTATCGTTACAGAAATCTCATCAGCATGGAAACGAGGTATTTTTCATCATTATTTTTTTTTTATTTGATTTCAAGCCAAGCCCAACCCTTTGAATGGATCATCCCCAGTGGATCGGGAATGATACGTACTCCCCTTCTGGGGGACCCTCCCCACAAGAGTTAGGTCGCGTTAGGGGGTGATCGGAGATTCTTTCTGAAGCCGGCAGTATTCAGGGACCTCCGCCCTTGTTTGTTAGAGTAGAATTATGTATTATCTCTTAGACGTTCCTGTAAAGGTTTTAAAAGATTTCGCGAGAATTTTTTGCTCATCGATTTTTAAGAGTTTTTGATGATGTCATTTCCTTTTATCTTTGTATAAAATTGCAATAAGAAAAGATTAAGTATTTAAATGATAAAAATATTTATCGTAGCTCTGCATTAAGTTGAACTAAGGGGAAAATTTTAGAAATTCGAACTTTATAAGTTTTAGTACTTTGTCGTACACGCTAGTTCTTGATGTTTAACATTAATCTTGTAAATAACTTGTTTGATCAGCTTACAGTCAATGGTTTCCATTGAACGTTGTTGTGGTGTCACTTACGAATTGTATTTTCACCAAACTAATTAGTGTCTAAATTCCAAAGGAAATTGTTGTAATATATAGCGAGCAAGTTTGAATATATTCTGGAAGCGTCTTCAGCAATCTCTCGTGTATTTGGCCTCATGGTAGCGAAGGAAGTTTACGTCTCGACATATGTGAATTACTGTGTTAAAAGCATGATCAATATGGGCTGTATAGTGCATATCAATAAGAATCCCAGTTAAAATTTGAATAATTAATCAGAGTCCAAAGAAAGACCCAAATTTTATCAATGATCAGAAATGTTTGACAATGTAAGGAGATCAATGAGAGGATTCAATGAGGATCTTCCTGGGACCAGCACCCTATTAACTATTGCTTCATCCAAAAAGGGAATCGTGCTAATTAATTTTACCCATCATCATTTCGTAAAATTTGACACATCTGTGGATAATTCTTGAAGTAAAATAGGTTTGTGAGGATGAAATTTGCTTTCCTTCAATATACGTGTGTAAAGGAACGTTGATTTTAGTTGACTTCTAACAACACTAATTTTTCGTCCTCCTTAGTTGCAATCTTTCGTGCCCCCGATTTTTTTCATTGAAATAGCCAGGTATTTCTTGTTGTGTTCTCTCACGATGGCCATGCCCAACCATTATTGTTATTCTCTCAAATTCAGTTAAAATAACCATCTTATGTTTTTGCAGAGCGATTAGGGGATGTTTCTTTTATAAACAAAAATAAACAAATGATTAACGGGTAAACAAACAAAGTGTTGCCATGCAGCTTTAAATATCCTTACTCCAATTTGTTTAAATTAGTTGGTATTTAAATTTCAAAGGGAATTGTTGCACTAATGTTTAGTGACAAATTCTGCGGTGTTCCCTTTAAGAAATGCACCAATACATCCATTGAAATTCAATGTTTTGTTGCTTATTGTTGTTTTTATTTCGATTATTGCGTATTCGTATATTTTTTTAAATATTTAGAAATGTTTTTCCTTGTGAAAAGGATCTAATATTTCTTGAATGAAAGTGCCGGACGTATAGAAATCCTACTTCATAAAACGCCGCGCATTCATTGTGAGCTAATACTACTTTCTTCCCATAACTTTCATTTGAAATGGTGCCTTACATAACTCCCAGTAATGGGTTCGCGTTTTGAAAAGTCGCTATGTCGAAATCTACTCGTTTGATTTTTGTTTTCTAATCCAAGCGAGCAAATACAACCGCTTACGATATAAATACACCTTTCTTCACGATTCCACGTTATATTTCCTTTATTTTATTACTCATTTTCCACTGGAGATTTCGTTAACAAGAAAGGGAAACCTTCAAATGCTTAATTGTACTTATTTACATAGTCTCTCTTTGTCATCGTTAACAACAACAGCGCATCCTTGGTGTTATAATCAGTTAATTCCATTGTTTTTTGTTATCTGGTTGCAGGAAATCTATTGGAACGACGTTAATAATAGTAAATAAAGGAATAAATTCTGTTTGTTTAAATCCGTCAGATACGTTTTACAATATCCTTCCTGCCATTTCGCCTTCTTTTTTTTTCTGTTGTTTCTGTGTAAACCTTCGTTAATGTTTGGAGATGTTATGCAAGCGTATTTCTAGGAAACCCGTTGCGTGGTTTCGACATATTACAAATTGCGAATTATGAAATCCAACGATATTTACTAACCTTTTTAGATATGTATTCGGGCAAACCTTCAAAATTTTGGGCGTTCAGACGTTTCTTTGATCGTTGATTATACTCGGGTGTAATGTTTTCGAAATCCAAACAATTTTTCTGTGTTAACAATTGAGTCTTGAGTTTTTACAAACGACCACTAAATGGCGCTATTGACTTTCGACATTATCGTTTACGTAAAAATCGACATTTGTTATTGTTGAAGCAGCGACACCACAAAAATCACCTGTTTTGTGAAAAAATGGTGGCACAATGGTTCGAATTGCTTCGTTCAACTTTTAGTAATAAAGCAACATCAAACAAGGCTATTTTCAACTGGTTTGCGGAATTTCGTCGTAGTCCTACTTCCGTCACTGATGAATTTCGTGATAGTCGGCCAAAATCGGTTGATGTTCGAAAAATCATCTATGCTGTACGCGATATTATTGAAGAAGATCGCCATGTGACTTAACACGAGATGGTGGAGTCCTTGGGCATAAGTACATTCGATTTTGCATGAAGCACGATAAAAGGCTTGTGTCAATTGGTGATCAAGAAAATCGACAGAGCAACTTCAAAAATCCGTGTACAACATTGTAACAGGCTTGGGAAGCACTTTTCTTTCATGATGCTAAACGTGATCCAAAGATTGTTTAGGTAGATCGAAGAACAATTGAATACTGAATAGTATAAATTATTGATGAAATCAGGAAAAAACAATTGATAACGGCGCATCGTCCTTCATCGTGACAATGCCACCTTTCGCGCAGCACGTCAAACAGGTGATTATTTGAGGAAAAAAAATATTGTATCGTCCAGCTGATTTATCATCTGCTGAAGCTTTCAGAAATTATGTTTTGGAAGTAAATGACGTATTTTTTTAAAGAAAATTTGAAAGGTGTGCCTCGCACTGCATTCGTAACTGGATTAAACACCCTTCATAAAATATTCTAAAGGCAAATTAATAATTCCTTGTATTAATTGTACTAATTAGCATATAATCTGTATAAATAATTTAATTCTATTTAGGTATCCGTGTACGATCTTACAAATTCTAAAATGTCAAGCGGTTGAGATAGCAATTAGAAAATATCGAATAACATTTTCTAACAATCAATTGGTAATGGAAATGAGCTCTTACCTTATTGATTGCAACTTAATAATAAATCAAACCGAAAAATACGGCAACCTATTCGAATGGTATGCAATTATCAAGAACGTAAGGCATTCGAAAAAAATTACGAATATTACAACACGTTAATAGACAGGTACAGCGCGTTAGAACTCGAGCTATGCCCGAGAAAAGAAATGTTAGGTAGGTGACGTAAGAGTTTGCGTAATGAAATAGAATAATTATTACGATAATATTTTGTGTCGAATTTGCGATGTTGTCTGTAGAAAAAAAAATGTTATAAAAACTTATTGTTAAAGTCCCCTTCTTTTACGGACGAAGTAATTTCCAAACATAACCCACCTTTCTCCTATTTTGAAATCAACTGGAGCATACGCATGTTATCCTCCATCTTTTTCCATCTAAATTGAAGCGGGTATAAGCACATCTTTCTCCGACTCTTTCCAAGCACCCGAGACGCACAATATTATCATCAAGCGAAGCGATTCTCTCTGGAACTTAACTCTCTCGCCGGTTCACCGTGAAAGATGCCTGCCTGCCTGGCTGTGAAATTTTTGACCCTGAGAATTCAAACAAAGAGACTTCGTACGGTCTGGTCTTGCCTTTGTTGATTCTGTACAAGTTTTGTGACGAAGACTTCGACGGTGGTGATTACGATGATGATGATGGTGATGTTGTTGGGTTGTATTTCCCCCCTATCGTCGCACCTTTACTTCACCCATAATAATAGCATGTTAGATCTCTTTGGAACGAACGAGAGCTTATCTTTTATGTGTTTTTCTCGCCGTTCTGTTGATTATGACACGTATGAAGGTGTATTACGCTGTTTTTCACTTCTTGTTATTTAAAATAGAGGAAAAATTAAGGTATCTTCGTTGTTACTTCTATAAAAACTGCAATTTCTTCGTCTAAGGATTTTCCTCAATGTTGCTAATAATTCCTCTTTTCAACGCTATTGACAGATTATATATATTTTCGAGACCCGAATAGGTGACAATACAAAAATTATACATTACGTAGGAAGCTATCGAAAATACGTTGAAAAAGCCGATACTGTTCGATCATTTTGGACGCCCTGTATATACATATTTATTTCCCAAAAGGTTAATTACCAAAATTAATCACTAATTATAAAATAAATATACAATACGGGTTATGTAATAGAATTATTATTATTATTAATAATGGATAGTTGTAATACGAAAGCACCTTTTAAAGCCACCATCTGCTGTTGTTACACGCGTGTAGAAATACACATTTTTTTTTAATTCATAGCGGTACCCTATTGCTTTTAATTCAAGTATCAGCTGTTAAAACCAAGTACACGTCGTTACGATGCAAACACACCTGCGCAGAGATTTTTTTTCCCGACAAAATGTTGCGTAATACGCTATGCAAAATGTTAATCTACCCTTTCGAAAACTCCGCACGACAATAAGCAAATACTGCGAATCTCCCCTAACTGGGGGGAAAAAAAAATTAAATTTTTTTTTTTAGAAATATGTCACCCGCTCGTTTCGGTGAAGGTAATACGTTTGTACGCCACTGATTCGCTGCCGCATACAATATACAATATTATTACGTGAACGTTCTTCAAGAACAAAGGAAGAAAATTGCTATAAATAACTTCCATTGTAATATCCACCGCTCACTTGATGACAGTTCGCCTCAAATTAAAGACAATTACCGCCATACGGCAATGGGTGTTATCCTGTTATTATTAATGAAGCTAACGTGTATAGAAACGAAAAGTTTTCATTCAATTGTTTTAGCACATATTGTAGCATGTATTAAGTAAGTAAGTGGCGGAAAAAGGACTCGGGAAGATGAGAAAAAGAATCTTTTTCAATGTTTAACGAATACATGAATGTTATACGTACGTTAATCGTGTATAACGAAGTTCGGATATAGCGAATATGGACAGCAAAACCGATACGAATGTTTCTATATATTTTTTACACGGGTTTTATTTATCTATGTATGCCTCTGATAAAAGTCATGATTGAAGTAAATTATTACTATTATATGAGGTGCGTTCGAAAATTATTTTTCGATTGCATCCCCCATAGCTCAAAGAAATTTAAAAAAATATCGGAATTTCGTGTCTACCACCGCAATATCTCCCAAAAATTGTATTGCGCGAATTACAAACCTGAATCTACGCTACCAACAAATGTATTTTACAAATAC
Organism: Oryctes borbonicus; assembly: GCA_902654985.2. Classification (NCBI taxonomy): domain Eukaryota; kingdom Metazoa; phylum Arthropoda; class Insecta; order Coleoptera; family Scarabaeidae; genus Oryctes; species Oryctes borbonicus. Next base: position 4,836,622 of record LR736871.1, on the reverse strand, counting down.
ACCTAAAACAAAGCACTCCCAATATTACAATCGAATGCGACAAATCCGCTTGACGTGTGGCTTTCAGCAGAGAGACGCTAACGGCCGGACAGTTGAAAGCTATAATTTATTATTAATGCCTTCGCCCTAGCCGCTAATCGTAAACTACGATCTGAGTATGTAATGTCCATGTCCATCTGTCATTGGTTGGCATCACTTTAATAAGAACAAATGTGCCTCTTCTATTATATCTAAATGGAAAAAAAAGGAGGAGGTCGTATGTTGCGTGCATTAACGCATTTTACTCTCACGCATGCGTTCCCCAATTTATCTGTTACTGTATGTGTACACGGCGCTTTTTGGACGAAGTCTATCGTTACTAATCCCCTTCTTTTGTTTATTTTTTTTTCTTTTTCGCTGTTAAATCGATTAGGAATATAGGGGTTGGGTTATTTACTTTTCAATGGTCGGTATTATTGGAAGAATGCATTTTTTTCAAAGAATATACTTTGCCGTGTGAAAGAAACAATTTTCCAAATGTTTTATTTTTTTTTAAGCCTGCTTCTCACATTCCGTATCGCGTTGATGTCGCGATAATGTCCTACGTTGATAATATTGCGTTCCTGTATATCACATGTAGGTGTCCCTGTATCTTTTTCAATCTAAGAGTTATAAGCAATTATTTCTATCAATTAAAATTTGACGTTGTTCTTTTCGCTCAAATCAAAGATTCAAATTTGGCATCCCTGCATCTGTTTCCACGTCTCTTCTAGTATTTTTAAGAATATTTGGCATTTCAATTTGAAACACTGTTGCTATATCCATCAATAAAAGACAAATCTCGTCTGGCATGAATATTTAACGTTTCAGCTTGTGTTGTCTGCTTCGAACGGGAATACTGAGTAGTTTTTCTCCTCGTTTTTTTTTTTTTTTGTTGTTTATCGCGTCTCGTGGTTTCAATGACGAATTTCGTATTCGTCTTACAGTCGATAACACTCTTGGCATCGACTATACGACATTCGTTCGAGAAAAAATGTAAATAACCGCCGTCTACAACTCGTGAATGTCTGAGAATTGATTTTATTGTAATTTTAGATTCGACACGAAAAAAAATGACGGTGGCTTTTTTTTAGGAAATAGTGGAACTATTGAATGAAATTTTTGTTGTAGAGTAATAGGGGATTACATCCCTTTTGTGACGAAAAGTTTTTCTAAAAAGGTTCCTCACTTGTAATTAATGACTTGTTACCAGTTGCGGCCAATGGTGACGTATATGAGAGGTCAATTACAGTGCTTCGATTTCCTCGTGTATTTCCGTTGCATGTTAATATTATTCGAAATGGAATTTAGTTTAAAGGAAAACTTTGAATATAATAATTTGAAAGCGACCTATGACTAAGAAGAAGCAATTTGATAAGAATGAGAAAATAGGTAGTTGTGTGTAAAAGAATTAAGTTTTGACCCTTTTTCCATTTGAAACTTTAATCGTAATTGAACGACACGCCGTATAATGTTTTCGAAAAATTAATTCACCCGTGTGCATCATTTTTTAAACAAGAAACAGATGAGCAAAATCTAAATAACAGACAACGAAACAATATTCCAATCGTTTACATTGTCCTAAAACCTCTTTCTTTAGAAACTCCCACCATGAACTTAGAATCCATCTTCGAAGTAATAATCGTATTTATAATACACGATTCCAAAGAATTTTACGAAACCAGGTTAAATTTTTGACACCACTCACAACGTCCATCATGTTTATTTACAAATCCGCCTCTCCCCCTTTCATCCTTTTAAAAGCGTTAAAATATGCCAAAAATGTCGATGTATTAAATTCCGATTTAGACATCGCCGTGCACGCCTTTCGTTCGGGATTACGGGAGAAGAATTTATTAAGTAACTACATACATCACACCTTTTAACCAAAAACAAATAATCTCACGAGAACGGAGCATCGCAAGCCTTACGCAGCCAACGGAACCAATGCAGCATGGTTTTTGGTGCGGGTTCCGATTGAAAATATACAAGCAATTGTTGATCTGGAACTGGTATAAAGTCACCCATAATGTTTGGCGCTGCTGTTTGTTTATAAGCGACTAGGTTTATTTTTGTTAGTAAGGTCGATCACCCTCTCGAGGTTTGCTTGTATTTTTATCGAGATCTAGAAATAGCGTCGCGTAGTGTAGAGATGTGTATTAGAATAGCACGTGGCAAAAAAAATTGTGATTTTAGTAGTGCATCTATGGCTTGTTTTTTTATACAAGGGGAGGAAAGTGGGAGTCACATTTAGGCTAGTTTTCTAAGACTGCGACACTTGTATTATTGACGTTAACTTACCTGAATTCAATCCGCTTCGTGAATTTGTGTAGTGTAGAACATCAATCAAGTCTACTGCAAGTTATCGAAGTTCAACCGAGACTACAGAAGACATACTGTATCCTAGTGAATATAATATTTAATAATAATGGGCAATTATCCTCTAGTTACATCATGAAATTGACATTAGAATGACGTGTCAATAATAACGAAATCCATTCTCTTTGACATTTTTTTCTATTCCATGCTCCTTAACCATTGTCCAAGCTGCCTTGCATTTTGTAGACGTGTAACAATATACCCAGTTCTCTAGCCATTGTGTTCGCTAATTGCTCAAACAGACTACGTCAGCCATTATTACCGCGATCGTTTTGTTACTTTGTCAGTGGCCGTTGCTTAAACGGCGTGAGCAATCGTCGTATATACACACCGTCCATATTATAATACAGTTAAACTTACGAAGATGTAATTTAACAATTACTATTTTTTTTTAATAATTTTACCTTATCTATCTGCGGTTTTGGAAAAGTTAGCGTATAGAAACGTGGGAATCTTTATGGATGTAGATAATTTTATCTGTGACCTGTATTTTGAACCGTGAGCAAGAATTTGCAGCATTATATCAATTACGTTTCTCGTTAATCTAGATATACTGTGGTTCTGCTTTTCTTCGTAATTTGTTGTGTCAAAGTAATATGTTTGAATTAAAAAATAACGTCATGCACCGAATGTAATTTAGGATCTGAAGAATTACGATGGATTTACTTCTACCCTGAAAGTCCAATATTTATCGTACATCAAAATTAAGTGAATTTATCCTATTTTGTGTAGGAGGTGAGAATCTTTCTCAAAAACTCGTCAAGTAAAGATTCAAAAATTTCAGCATAATCTTTTCCAACGAGAGCTGTCGTAGAAACATGGTCTGAGAATTCCTCAAAGGTTGCAAAACTTGCCAATTTAATTCAATTACGTCAGCAAATTGGTGCTTTTGATTTTATTTTTAACCTTTAATATTTCTTCTATGGTTTTGTTAATTTTGGGCGTAGAAGTCTCGAGACGAAAAAAATTTCCTCCAGCCTCGTAGCAGACTGTATAATTAGTGTCTAGAAGGAAAACTTTACTTCAATGGTTACACTACTTTAATCCTTTACCTTCTCTGAGCATATTGTGAGTTTTCTCATATCTTTCTAAGGGCAAATTGGACCAAGTTTCCATAAATCCAAGGCACCTTTCTGATGAAGAAGAAAATCATGGTCTAAATTAAGTATAAGATACTTTTACAATATCATAAACGTTGGTTGTTTAATAAGCAATAACATTCTATCTACTGCCGACGGATGATTATACTTCAGTACAAAGAACATAGAAGTAATAGCCAATTATCACACAAAGTAAGACCTTGTAAATTATAAAGAAGATTCTATTGTCTATTGTTCGTTTATTAAACTTACTATTATTATACGCATTCTACTCAACGATATACGAAATTTTATCTAAGATAAGTGCTTTAGTTGCTTTAGAAACAATGCTTAATAGCATATGAAACCTCACCATTTGAATAAACTATCCTTTAAGGAAACCTGACAAATAATCCAAATCAAATACAAGCGGTATATACCAAACTCTTTGTTTTTTTTTTTTTTCTCTTGAAATTTAGGCATCAATATTACAAGAATACGATATCTCAGAGAATTCTGAAGACGTAACATACATATCTATTTAGGAGCAATTGGTAGTTTGCCTAACTGCACCTATTGGCGATTTTTACTTTGAAAATTTTCTCGATCCAGTATCGATTAAATCTCGTTCTTTTTCTGCGTGGAAATGAATGTAATGCGATAGCGGATGAAGTTGAGACCGCAATGGAAAGGAATATAGTAGGCTATGCTCCGTACAAACGGATATCGTCTTCTCCTTTCTCACCGGAAAGCCTTTGTGACGTAATAGCTTGTGTGTGTATGTACATGTTGTACGATGTTCGCTCTTACAATCTCCGACTTCCTTTTTGCCACTCTGTTGCAGCGTTTTGCTTGGTGATGGTATATGTATTACAATGCGTTATTTAGTTATATTTCTAGTATAGGACGTTGAATGGAAAAGAGGAACCGTCGGAGTGTATTTCCGCTTACGTTGTAATTGGGTCTAAGTTTGATTTTTTTGCCGTGGCATTGCATTTAATACTGGAAAAAATGGAAGGGGCTTTATAATAGGTATTGAATAATGTGAAATGTTTTTATTTAAGCTATCGACTTTATCGGAAATATTCTTCAGATATATTTTCAAGTCTTCGCCATTCTATTTGAATCCCATCTTCAGTACTATTTAAACCGTTAGCAATGCAGTCTTTTGAAAATTACTTTTTGCTGAATTCTTCTGTAAGACTACAAAAGTCACTGACAAGGGAACACAAAGTCTGAAAGAGTATGTTAAAATCTATAAATGTTTAATGAACTAATAGACATAGAAAATGTTGGAACCTGCAAAGCTAATTGCAAATTAATTGTAAGGAGCTTGTTAACAAACACACTAAGTCTTTACCAAGTTTTAGTTTGTTTTCCTCGTTTTTTGGTTACTGCATAATTTCTTGGCAAATCAAAGAAAATTGCAGGTTCATGGTGCTGAGAACTAAGATTATCTTCACAATTTTTGGGCACAATTCTGGCCTCATAATGGTGATTCTATTTGTTTCATAAAATGTTTGCAACATTTTAGCATACTGTTTGGCTTTAAGTACCGCTGCCTTTCGTCACTGGTGTAATACAAAGGAACAAGCTTTTTTACAATTAAATAAGCAATAATAAAATCGTATTGGCTCTGATTTTAAAAACACAAAAAAGAAAATTAAAAAAATAAAAAAAAATGAATTAGAAAAATTAGCAAAATTATTATTAATGGAACAAAAATATTCTCAATTGAATACTTCACACATATTTACGACCGAATGGTGCCTCTGCGTGCATGTTCTCTACTCCATATGGCTTATTTATATATTTGTTTCGACGTAGGAGGCTCGAAACCCTATCGCGTACATCTTGTATATACCGCGTTCGTTTGTATATCACCATAAACAATCAAGTTATCCTTTGAAACAGCTGTTCCGTTTGGACTCTACCAAGAGAAGGCTATATTTGGTCGCAAGGCGCTGCTGCAAGAGGCCTTGGTGAACTGTTAAAGTTAATTGAAATTACTTAAGAAGGCATTTACGAGCATTCCAGCTGGCTTTTTTTTTGTTCTTTAAAGAGATATCCACTTTGTTTACTTTCTGTTTTTATATTGGCGACAATTTTAGTTCGAGGAATAAAAATTTATCCTTTCCACATTGCTGAATACTAAATTAAATGAATTTAGTGAACTGGTAGATTGTTTTTTCAGTTAATGAAGTCTGTATAAATTTAAATATTTTCGTTTTATCCTTCCTTTTTGCTGTAGGCGACCCTCTAACTGCTATACAGAGTTTTTCAAATAAGCAAAACTTTGTTACCTGCCAAATTTAGGGTCTATTATAAAAGCAAGTGGTAAGCTCTATATGCCCACCATTCTGTTAAAGGCTTAACTCAATATGTTCTTGTAAATTTCGTACCGCGTTTTGGGAAATACGGTGCTGTAAAGTTCAAAAGTATCGAATAATTGCCATTCTCAATTCCGGAATTCTAGGGAGGCGGGTTATTATGAAAAACTGCCGTTTTCTTCGTGTCTCAAATATATCTATCGGAGTGAGCGAGCTCCGAACTACGTGGAAATTGTTTAGAGCCTATTCTTCGGAAAACTACATTTATCACCAAAACTATTCCTAATCGTTCTCAACGTTGAGCAGCGGTCACTCCCAGTACTTTCGTGCTGAAGCCATTGTCCACGTAACAACAAATTTCTTGCTCTGCCAGAAGCGCTTGATATTCTGTGCAGATATGCGGTAAAATAATTAAAATGTCTCTCTAACTGAATGAATTTCTTGGTTTAAATCTATATATTTTTTTGAATTGATAAAATATGTTGAAGGATTTTCTTCTTTGAATTGAAATTACTTTTCTACCAGTTTATAATAACAACCACGCCAGTATAAGCATACATTTTTGTGACGTTTCTCACGAAGGGTATGCACATATTGGACCGTCGTCAAGTATGTGGTTAATTCACTCAATTAACTGAAGTATATTAAGCATCTAGACCACGTCAATTAGCACTAAGTGAAGTACATATTATCTGTCTCTGCATGCACATACATACGATATGCATTCATATGTATTGTACATGTAAGACAGTAAGGAGCATAGATTGGTGCTTGTGTTTCGTTTTTGTTGTTCCGTCGGATTCGGGTTCCTTGAACCATGAATCTATAATAAGAAGTTAACGAATTAAAATCAAACTCGCATGCAGTGAGGAGTAATATATAATTTCGTCAAAGTAATATTTTCTTATTAAGTGATAACTAATTAATTCTATCTTCTTGTATTAAAAAAAACATTGGGGAAGGTTAACCAAGAAAGCGGCATTTTTAACACTCGAATTAGCCTATTGTAAGAAAATACGGTTAATACAATAGTTCATCTCGATATAAAAATGCGTTTCTCTGCTAATTTTCTTCTACTTTTTGAAGGGGTACCCTGGATGTAACAGTAGTAACAGAGGCCTCTGCAGATACTTCACATCATTCGAAAAACACAAATCAATCCTTACACTTTCGAATATATTACGCGCAATTTTCGAAACGTTTAGCTGCAATGCAAGTCGTTAATCCTTTGTCCTATTGTTATCGATTTCAACAACGTACGCTTGTTTATTATCCGCTGTTGGCCTGAATTTTAACGCGTTATTAATGTTATATTTATTCAAATTAACGTTGGCGCCATTGTTGGTTTGCCATAATGCTATACCATAGAAAATCTTTTCAGGTTTTTATGTTGGATGGATGAAAATAACAAATTTTGTCATTCTTTTGGGGATTTTTTTGCTTTTCTATACAATTTCTGAATATTTTAAAGTATCTGTACACTGTTCGCCTTTGATGTTGATACCAGACTCGCTAAAAGAATTCTCAAAGAAGTCGTTTGAATCTCAGGAGCGGCAACTAATTGTAAGTGTAGATCTATGGAAATGTACCTAATTACCATCAATAAATATTCACATTACATAAACAATTAACGTTCAGGTGTTCAGCTGAACGTAATCGGCAAGCCCCTGGGTAAAATGATAGTAATAGGTAAACGATAGGTTGTGTTTTTTTTTCCTATTTGCAAACACAGACCATACGTTCAATGTGAAATAGATACACTACCGCTCCTGCAAATTTGCTAAACTGTAAAAGTTCAGAAATATAGATCCTCTTAGAGATTCTGCATAAAAATGTAGTTCTAAATTTGCAAATCAGAACGAAACTCATCGGTTTTTAGAATTTAGACGGCCCCCCGGCCACCATATTATACTGTTAGAATGCAATGCGCACCGAAAACCGATCAATCTCACAAACGGCCTTCTGCTTTGATAGAATACGATTCTTCCATTGTTCTACGCTCTTTTTTTTGCCTCTTGGCCAAACTTCCATGGCCCCCAGTGTATATCCAATAATTTAGCTCGCAATATTGCAGTGAAAGAAACACTACATCACTTATATTCTGTACAGAAAACATGCATTTTTCTATGCGCAGCTGTTGCCGATTTTACCGTTACGAAGCGCGTATCTTATCAGGGCCAGAAAGCAGGTGTAGTACGTATTATACCGTATTGAGACTTATTGAAAGGAAAAAGTCTAAAATAACACAAGGAAAAGTGAGTGCAGAAGAGGTCTTGTGTGCCGCTTATATATTTATTATCCGCATGTTATAGTAACAATGCTATTTTTCCATTGATTTCTTTTGGATGAACGCAAAACTATTGTTCGAGGTTATCTGATTTTTTTCGCCCATTCTAAATCGCCTTTTTCTGTTGATCTCGAAAGCTTTTACAGCAGTCGGTGAAAGCTTGGATTCCTCGAGAAAATGTGAACAAATTTTGGGAACTACTTGCTTATATCATCAAAGAATTTTAACCGTTATTGCAGGAGATAAACCCATTAATAATTCATCCTTAACATTCAGTAGCAAGCATGAATCTATGCATCTGCATCGCAAGATCTGCATATGTGCATCAAACAAGGTTAGGAACCGGTTTCGCCATAATAGCGAAACCATTTCAAGAAGAACAAAAAACTTATTCATGCTGCATACTCTGGGATATGGTCTAAATATTCTACGCGATCGTTTCGAGGAGGGCAAATACGTAATACAACTTAAATTCGCGTGAAATAGAATTAAATTAGCTCGGTTCTAAAGCGTCGCTTGTTCAGTCAGACTTCAAAATCCGTTTATAATTTTTATTAATTGCTGGATTGTAATTGTTACGTTGGCTTTGTGTTATACGGGCATTAAAGCAATGAGATTTTGCAACTGCAACATCGTCAGTAGCAGCACGACGATTGTTGCCAATTAGCCTTGGATACACGTGCTTTAAATGATGTTTTTCTCAAAGTTAATGAAACAGCTTGCTGTTGTTGGGAAATATTCGCATATAATAACTTTTGTAAATAAACAAATTTTGTAGATTTTTGTTTACCATGGAAGAAATGATTTTACCATGAAAGGTGATTTAAAACAATTGTCAATTCTATTTTATTATTCCAAAATTATGTGAAATATAAAAATTTTTATTTTTACATTAGAAACATCAGTAAACACTATTTTATTTTCTAAATATTTCGAATGTCAGTTCACTTATTAATGCGGTTTTCATTTTATATTATTATAGGCCAAGGTGCTGTTTATACAGCCTAGAAGGTTAACTAAGAAAATTATGTAATTCCAACGCAATCGATTCACACAGCAACGCTTGACTAGAAAGAACGCACTGCCAATGTTGGAAAATCGCGACATAATATACCGCTAAGTACAATATATTATACCCAGGACATTGTAATGACCCACATATCCCTGGGACCAATAGAACGTCAAATTAGAGGTATTTAAAGTCGTATTTAATACCGCGTTGACATTTAAAGAAAGCTTAAGATTGGTGAAAATTGTTGGGTATTGTTAGCTTCTCCTCGCAGATATGTTAATTCATAAAATTAGTCGATTTTTTCAATAAATATGGTTTAAGGGATAACAGTTAAAAACGCAGGGCAAAGCTTTAGTATTAATTATATTATAATATGATCTCTAATGTCCTGATGATTTGCCAAAAATTTTCATCAGTTGAATTTAAACCTGGCCGTACCAACTTGCTTGGAGATACGATCGAAAGCTGTAAGGACAAGTTCGCCAAATGTAGCTAGATAAGAAGAAAGAAATAGACTGTCGATTGGAAGTTAGAGAGATAGAGGCTGTAAATATCTCGAAAGAACGTATTTGGCATGAAAAAACTAACATTTAGTGCCGCACTTGCTCACTTAGGACGAGGTTCCTATGTTAAGCTGGAAACTTTTCAGATTACCCTCGTATGCGTTTAAGTAAACCAAATCCTTTGCCTAATACATTATTTTTACTTTGTCCAGTGACTTTTACGCGATTCTGTATATACATCGTAACCTATGCGACTTGGGAAATTGAACAGAGAAACCAGCTGGTTCACCACGGTTGTATTTCAACGAAACAAAGGAAAAAGAAAGTTGCTATATCTGCAATAAGCCTGCTGTATTGTACACGGCCGTGTTGTTCGGGTATTGTTTAGTCATAACCACCTTTTATATGTAGGTACATGTATCCATCAATGACTTTCAAGAGAGGCAATGTTGAGACATGTATTTTGCGTAATTTTGCAATGGAAACCGTTATTATGGAATCAGTATTATTAAGCATTAATTGCATTGTTGTTGGGTTGAATTCGTAAGTGGGCAAAATAATTACGTCGGAATAAATTTAATCAATTCGTACATACGTAGCGTAAATTACTTCGATATTCATTTAACGTCGCATTCTTTACACCGTCTCGAGAATCTTGCACGAATTTCGTTCAACCCTTTCATTTTTCCCATGCGCTTATAGGATGGTAAAACCAGTTTTCTAGACCCAGAACTATATAAGTCGTTAAGGCCATCCGTTTTTACCTCTCTTGCGACGCATAATACTGATATCTCGGGGTACCCTATGGTGTGTGGTGTATATTGATGAGTCTGGCTTTTCGAAACATTATTTGAATGGCGCATGTTGGGGGTAAAGATAACGGTAAACGATATGCAAAAACCTTCAAAAGTTTAACTCGGCAAGGCGAAACCCTACCGATACTGAGCCTTAAATGTATTTAGGTTAGTGTTATGGTTGTTTTTCAATTAGAGTATAGTTCGTCACCCTCGGGGAAAGGATAGGAAGATTTTGGGGTGAGTTTGGTGCCTTATTGTACACGTGCAAATTGCAAACGGTAGGTTTGTATATGCGAAAAAAATTTTTGGACTATTTTGTGGGTTAATTAGGACAAGATTTCTCTTTTTTGCAAAGTCCCATCCCCCAATCTAACTCCACTACTACTATACATGGGTTTTTTTTATTCGAAATCCAGAGTTTATTTTAATCGACCAAACAATTGGCAATAACTGGATGAAAGAATAATCGAGAATTACAGAATTCCACCAGAAATAATAACCAATATTTCATGAGAATTTACGAATAAATTAGCCTATTCTCGAGAAGAACTTTTAGCCGTAATCCTGTTTTATTTGGCTGTTATGTATAAATTAAATTTTATATGAAGAGAATAGAATTATAGGATATCTCTAAGACTAGTAAAAAATACTAAAACAACTGTAGTTTTTAAAAATGAAGAATTAGTTGTGGGTTTTGATTTCTAATACAAAGAGGATGCCATACGCCATACATGATTAGAACAAGAAGAAGAAAGGGGCACAAATTTCGTACAAACCGTTCAAAAAATTATTGTTCATTTCTGGTTTAAGTCAAAATCTTTATAACAACCAAAAATATAACATACATCTATTTCTAACGTTAGGGAATATTTCTCACACAAGCTGCAAAGCCCCATCGACCGAAATCGAATGACCCTGAAGTTCTACGTGTTAAATTCTCTACCTGCTTTAGGTCGTCTCCTTACCTTTACCTTACCTGGTCACGTCTCTTACTTTCAGCTCTAACTACCGCACAAAACCGACCTCTTCATCGCGCTGTCTGCTGTTATATATCCACCGCATGCCCTCGCTTTTAGTCGAGTTTGATTCTGAACCAAAAGAAAGACCTTCCTTTCTATAGGAACATGTGCTGCTTTGTGTGAAAAGCGCATACTTAAGCCCGTACATACGTCTTCTCTTTCTTATCCTCTTCATTACGATTTTTCCTTTCGTTCTAATGGCATGTTTCTGCGCCCAAATTCATTCTGCCGTTGACGAGCCGAATGTATCCGAAGATCTCTTCCATCCAGCATCGAGCTTTAAGTTCGAATCGGGTCGAAGTGGAAGGTTTTCAGTAGCAGCGGGATTACTTTCGGGGTGATGTTGTGGAGACTCGGGAATGTAGTTTTGAGCGTTTCGCCGGCTCCACTGTGGAATTATCGACCCGACCAGATGCTTCGCTGTGGTGCGTAGGTGAGCTTTCGGGTTCGAGCGTGTAGTTGTAGCGGTTTCATAGTAGTGGTGTTGTTTTGGCTGGTGCATCGGACGAGGGTGCGCCATCGCTGTCTTTCGGGGGTGTTCGGACAGTTTTTTGGATGATGCAGATGGATGTATATCACGTGTAAGTTGGAAAATATAATGTCGCCGTTGAGATTTTGTCGTAAATAGAATGGATAGAGGCGATCTTTCGATCATTTAAAATTTATTCAGAATCTTGTTTTTCTGTGATCATTTTAAAACTGATAAACAAATAAATAAATTCATTTTCTCTCCGCAATCAGTGTCTAGAAATTGATCAATTTTTTTTACAGAAACAAGCTTGTTTTGTTGTAGACATTATCTACCTTAGTTTCGATCTTTGGCTTAGAAATTTTTAATTTCACTAAAGATTTTTTTTTAATTTTCTTCTTTTATTGGGGGTGGTTGACCAATGTTTCTAACCTCCTTGGTTAATTAAGACCCTAGGTCTTGCCAAGCCTAAACCTTTCAAAAGCCGAAGTGGTATCTTCCTTTATAAGTTGGATTTTTTCAACCTCCAGTTTCTCCAAAATTCACACTTTAAAGTGGAACTGTCAAGATTATATTCTCTGAACCAAAGTCCCCAAATTAACAGATACTGGTGATGATTGTGGCGATATCGTTGACTATTGATAACTATCGTTATCAGGAATCATTACAATCAATTAATGAAGTGCACCGCAAATATTTGTTGTTATTGCAAATTGTGCTGATGTTGCATCGTTATAGAAAAATAGTACAAATCAAGTATTGTGCGCCTAGTATACTGTAATACAACAATATTATGAGACTGTTTTCTATTTATTACATTCTATTACGATTTCCATAATACTGCTTTATTTTGAAAAAAAAATGGTGCGTCACATCACCATTGATACACAACTTTTTTTAATATTCTTCCCTTTTATAGCATGCACAAAAGCAAAATACATAGTTAACTATGATATTCCTGGTCACCAAAGCTCATTCCCTTTTATCCGTATTGATGCAACGCCGACTTTATATAGATTTCTGTCTGATAACTGCTACCTACGCTTTCGGTCGGGGGTATAATATCCATCCTCACACTTACATTTAGAGAGACATATACACACACACACACAGTCAGTTAGGTTGTTTCGTTGCTTTGTTCCCTTGAGTGCCAGTGGGGTCATTCGCAGTCAGCTGGTGTACGGTTTATATATATGTGTGTATAAAACATAGTTGGCCGGTTATTTCTTAGCGAGGAACGTCCCAAGAACTATAATCGTCTGCTGCGGAACGAAGTGGGGCTGTCTGGTTGTATGATTCATGTGTCTGGCGCAGGGATGTACAGTGGTGGAAATAAATTCTAGGTCTAATCGTAGATTTTTATATTGAAGTTAATAGGGATGGTCGAAATATTATTTTAATATTTTAGTTGTAAAAGCTCAACTTTTAGAGCTTCATGAAGCATTATTTTTATTTATTTTAAATTGAACACTAGTGACCAGCAGCTAACCTTTTTCATCCCTTTCACTCTATGAACAGAGTTATCTTAACCTTTTCCGGTCCAAATTATTTATTTCTTATTAAATACTTAGATGTCATATTAGAGTTTGTTAGATAAAACGGAATGCACATTTTTTTTTGATAGTTAATTCTAGCATCACACACACATGAAGGGGGGTGTAAAATATATAAGTGGTGATTAGAACGGAAAGCGTTTAGAACCAAATCGAAAGAAGAAAAAGGCGGATTAACAAAATGCGATAAGCTGAATCTGAATAGATGCAGCAAATTTTTAACTAAATGAATATGTTCAACATAAGCCTCGATTGTCTTCACTAAATTTTCCACAAACAACCTCCAACGTTGTTTAACATGCTTAGTGTGATGGTCCCCAAAGCGTTTCTAATTCTTACTGCCATGTCGTCCTCGGTACTTATTTTTTCCCTATAACCCCATAAATGATGTCTATAAAAGTTAAATCTGAAGATCTAGGAGCCTAATTAGACGATTCCATGACGTCATTTATTATGAAATGTATGAAAGCACCATGTAACTATAGCTGCAACCTTTCTCTAATATGAAGTATTTAATATTTGAAGGGTTATATAATTAAAAACTAGCAAAAAATCGCGTGTCCAATGGAATGACTCTAAAACCTCTTATTTCAAATATTTTGAGTTCTATAGTTTGGCAATCTTGAGAGGGAACTTAAAATACAAAATTTTTAAAATAGACCCATAGATCTAGCAGATGCTTTGCTTGTTTATCCATAGGTACCTGCTGTTATTTAATATTGTAACCGTAATCACGATTTACAATTCCCTGCTGCTATATAAGTTGAAAATATGAAAGTGCGTTTATCCCATGGGTAACGGTATTTTCTAAAAATAAGATGGGAATAGTGAAAGCTTCATCCATCACAAAGGAGATTGCAAAATTTTACAACGGGGATGCTTTTAGGAACAGTTACCTTTGCTAAATTGTAAAACGGTTAGAATTATTGGAATATTAGGGTTGTTCGAAATTTTTCCCTAAAGTAAATAAGTGGTACATAATCCGTTTCGAGCAATCGTAATTCTTAGTTTCGGCTTAGTAAAAGCTTTATTTCAAACAATGCCGCAAATATTTTATTGTCAGGTACAAGTTCAATAATGCTATTGGCAATAACAATTTATTCGGTATGGAAATATTGTCAATAGCAACTGTTTTTCTAGCATTTGCACAACTTTTTATAACACTTACTAAAGTTTAATCCGCGAGAAGGTTAATTTTACATTTACTAACTGCGGTGGTAATATTATTATTATACAAGTATAAGAAGCAATGGCGCTACTAAGATTGAGTAATGGGGAATTCCGAATTAAATTTCTTTGATTTAAAATTTCGTATTGTTAAACAAATTGAGTTATCTGCAATCTTCTGCTTAAATGATCCTTTTGCCTTAAGCCCCTTTTGAAATCCAAAAAAAAAAAAAACGATTACAACAATATCACACGAATAATTCTTGCTAAAACCTAACTAACTAATAATCAAATTAATTAAATGTTCTCAATTTGAAAATTCTCCCTTGGTCGAGGTAGTAGATTGTTGCTTATGAAATAATTTAAATAAATTGATTTTGTTGACCGATTTTGATCCATGTTCCTTTGACCTTCCGTATTTTCTTCAAATTTATTGGAAAGATTGCGCATTCCATAAAAGAAATTTTAACGTTCGAGTTTGACGGGTCTTTAACAAAGGAAAATTCTACCACAAATCATACACAAAATTTCTAAATTCTCCCAAATGATTTAGAAATTAAATCTATTTTCTCTAAGCTTTTTGGTTTCACATTGCAACCGTTAGTGCTTCAATATTTTTATCTTCCAAGATTGCAAAATATTGAAAACGTAAATAAAGTAGTTTCTACGTGTGTTATATTAGAGCTAACATTACTAATTCACCTTTTCCCAGAACCGTACCGATAATAATTTCACAAAAACTCATTTCTCTTAATGAAGCAGGTCGCTCACGTTACCGTATATTAATCACCCATTCGACCACCAAGCGGTAGAAGTGCTCAAAACTCAGCCTAGACCGTATCGTACTAACCGCCCGGCCGTTATAAAGTGGAATCCCGCAGAAAACCGACTTCAACTCGCTCCTAGTTCGTCGTTATACCGCGAGGGAAGCGCTTCGATCGTTAGCGCTCTTTGTTAGCACACGTGCTTCGCTTAGTCGATCCGAGGCAGCCGTTCCGACTGAGGTTTTCAAATGTTTTACGCCGTAGCGCATTCGTAGTGCTGTTTGCGGATTGTTCTAGTGCATTTTTTTGATGCTGTTTCGCCGTTTCGCACGGATAAAATGGAATTGGCGAGGAGAAAGTAAGTTTTTTCGCACCGTAGGAACGTTACGGTATCAGCAGTTGACGCCCAAACGTCAAAATTGCGCCGATTTTCGCTCTAAATGCTACCTTCTGCTCCTGCGCGCGCTCTAAACTACATATTTCGTTCTCTCTCGCGCGTATTGTGTACGCGTGGTATTCATTGAACAGCCGGTACGATCTACGCGTAAAAAAACGCAACGTTTGACTCTTATCATCGTGGATAATCGTGATTTTCAACGATCTTCGGGTGAACGCACCCAATTGCTTGAAAATATGTAGGAAAAACTTGGAAATATACGCGTTCAGCCAGCTCAAATATTACACACACAGAAATCTGCTTAATTTACGCTGAGCGTGGCAGATATTTTTGAAATGCGAAAATGAAAAAAAAAAATTGTTTTATGTACACTGGTCGCATTGACTGGACTTGAAATTGTTGTAAATAGATTTCGTAAATACCACAATAAGCTGGTTTGTTTTACGCAGTTATATGTGGCTTTATTGGCCAGCTGAAACTCGTTTTGTGGGGAAATTTTATTTCACTTAGTACTGAGTCATTTACAAATCAGTGTTTAAATAATGGGAAATATTTGTTGATTATCGATTAGATCAATTTACAACTGTTTGTTTATTTCCTTGTTTCGAAATGAGTCAGGGGTGTCTAGATTTTATTACATCCTGTTTTTTACGTAAGGGGGGTAAGGTACAAAGCCACATTTAGACGTGGATAACTAATTTTAAAAGAGAAATTTGAACTATGCAATTTCTACAAAGTTATTTATTTGGTTATTATTATTATTTAAATTGAAATTATTTAAAATAAGAGAGTATAAGTATCATTCTTAAAATATGTTTAATGGTCAACAAAATTGTATGTGAACTAGATTAGATAAAAAAATATTACCAATGAAAATACTAGCATTTGAGCGTTTAAAAAATATCGGAGATCTTTTTTTTTTATTATTTATTTATACAAATTTTTAGACGTATTCGCATTTAGTTATGACTTACAACACATTACGAGATTTCTTGAAGTATTTGCTTGTGTGGCTCTCAATATTTAAAGAAATTTAGATGTGATGTTAGAATTATGTAGAAGGCACGTGGTTTTGCCTTTTGTTCGTTCTTGTGTTCTGTGATTTTTTCTTCATCGATATTTTTTTATACTTGTAAAAACGAAATTTTATACTATCGGTAAATAACAGGCTTAAACTCGAATTTTTACATATGCATATATTTATTGTCCGATTTTTGATATTTCTGAGGCACGTTTGTATATCTATATATACACATTTTAACACAAATTGTTTGTTTCTTTCATCAAAAGAGAAATTAAAAGAATCTAACAATGTAAAGACACATTTAAGGAATTCGATTTAAAAAAAAATTATCGTGTAAAACCCACATTAGCACAAACACGACTCTATCGCACCACAAACGCCTGCAATTTAATTCGTGAGAATTAGACTTTATTACAATCTATAAATTTAACTGAAATTAAACTTTATTATTAATTTGTCATATTTTCTAGATCTCCTTCTTTATACTATATGATATGATTCATACAATTAACAAACACGTATTCCTCGTTAAAAATATATTATGAACTCACCTCGTTAGCATATGTTTCGCTATTGTCCACATATTGCATACATTCACCAATCTGAAATATGAATTTCTCGCTACACATGGTTACATTGGCAAAGTTTCCGTTGGTATTATTCTGCGAACCATATGCTGCGGTTTATTGAGATTATTCCGTATACTACCTCTCGCCGCCGAACCCGACGGAAATAAATCATGGGAACTGTTTAAGATGTGACCTGAAGCAGGGCAAACGTACATGTGCTTCGTGTTATTGAACGTGTGATTCATGCTTCTTCAAATTTAACCGATATCATCCTGTTATCTTCTTGCTATGATGGAGGTTCAATCACACCGCCGTCTTGCTTACCATCTAGTCGATTCTAGACGTTTGTTTATTTTGCAATAAATGCTATTCTTCGTGGTGATCATGTTATACTTAGATAAGATTCTATGGGTACTGCGTGGATGTTTCCGAAGAAATTATTTAGAATGCTTTAGATTGATTTCGGGGGTGGTTCTCGGTATAATAGTGCTTGAGTTACATGTGAAATGAAATTTATCTGCTTTAATAGTGTTTTTAGTGCATAATACTGCTGAATTTGAATGGCGTGTTTCTCAGATTCAGCGGACAGAGGTAAAGCAGTAAGGTGATTTATTTTTTAATACAAACTAAAATAATGTAATTTTTAACACCTTGTATATTGCCTCATTTTTATATTTTACTTCACGTTCTGTATATTTGTTATTTTTTTACGAAATTTGCAAATCTCATAACGTCGATGATGGTTTACTGTTAATATGGGACATGCGATACCTTATTACCATAATGTTGTTATACAGACTGCTCTAAATAAATTGCCAACATTCCAGTAGATGTTGTAGAAATGTCTTTCGGGTGATGTCGTTTCGCTGACCATGCTGTCAGCTTCTTCAGAAAATTTCTAAAGACTGCTGTTGTTGTCTCTTGCTCCTCGTTATATATCCTATTTCTGTTCCGCTTTGCTGATCCATAACCGTTCCGTTCCGCTGAATCGCGTCGTTCGTTGTATGACGACTCCGTAGTGATCAGCAGTGATAGATCAGCAAAGCGGAACAGAAATAGGATATATAACGAGGAGCAAGAGACAACAACATGAGTCTTTAGAAATCTTCTGAAGAAGCTGACAGCATGATCAGCGAAACGTTAAGTAAAATATTAACTACACGACATCACCCGAAAGACATTTCTACAATGGATTACGGTCGTGAAAGCCTACACTCAACTATTCCAATAGATAATAAATGAAACAGCTTGCCATGCGGGCCATTCCGTTGGGGTAGTTATATTCTTTAAACAAAGCTTAAGGAACTTTTTTAATTGCAAATTCTCTAAAAATCTTCAAATGAACTTAAATATCTAACCACTCAGAGATCTCTACAAAGTATTTAGAGCTTTAAAGACATCTATGATTGGTGCAGTTGGAAAAACTCGCGCCAAAAAAAATCTTCGCCCGCATCTATAACAGAATTAAAATCACTCGATTCCCTCACCTTTGTCGAACTTTTAAATTTGAAGTAATTTTTGCGAAATGAACAGAGGAATACCGTCTGCTTCGTCGAGCAATCCAAATCCAGCTTTTTCTTTTCGACTATTTTTATTATTTGTTAGTGTAACATGAACGTTCAAGATCTTCAGGATATTCTCTGCAGTTAATTTCGCAATGTTGTTCGCCTTCACCTTTGCTATGTTAAATTCGATGCCGATAATCCCTCGGTCTGAAGATTATCATGCATAGAGGGGAACAAATATCAAATGAATGCATTTTAATCTTTGTGGTACATCACGAGGATGAGCTGGATAATTATCTATAAACGATAAAACCTTTGAAAAACAATTTTTTGCTAACGCTGCTCTGCAAGGTCACAAACAAAAACAACAACAATCAAGAGCCACTTGGTAGAAAGCTCTTCCGTCATCCATGTACTCTGGCTTTATTCATACTATACAGGCAATGATTTAATACTGCAAAAACATCGTAATTTGGGGGGATCTAACAAATGATCGAGGACCTTAATTTTTTCCGAAGCCACCGTCATATTGCAGCTTTTTTATTGACAATTTATCTAACCATCCTGTGCTTGCCTTGAAGCTTTTAGGACACAATTCCAGGACAAATTCTAAAATATTTTGTTCAATTGTAGGTCCACATACCGAGAAATGTGTACCACCCCTTATTGCTCGATAATAACTGCGACAATGCTTGATCTATTTTTGTAAAAAATCATACGCTCATCCAAGTTCAACTAAAGCCGGGGGTGCTTTTCAATATCTTTAATAATGCATCGGCTAATATCCGGTATTTTTTCTTTCAAACCGTTTTCTACCCCTTTTATTGATTTATACTGTTCATTGAGCTTTCTAGGAGCCATGTTCAATTGCACAAAATTGATATTAGTGACCGACCCACATTACATGATTCCCAGCCATCAATTATTTTTACAAAAATCGTTTTTCTGTTGCATACAGGCGATTACTAATGCTGTGGCTGCATTATTTTTTTCTTATTTGCGCCTACCTCGTACATCAAAAATGTTTAAAAAAATGTAAATATTCTACTATTATAAACCTTTAAATTAAATTAGGAATGCTCAGGGTGTATTTCCGGTATAACCGGAAGATCAGATTTTCAGAACTTTCCATACATGGATGGATGCAGTTCCGGGTGAGACGTCTGTATATGAGCACCGATAACAATCGACTATCTTTTAGAAACGGACGAAACATTTAAATTTGGCGATTTCAGTTAACTTGGCATTCCCCCCTCCACATTTCGTTATTATTTCTATTTTTCGATATGAAATCCCCTACTCTTCCTACCATGACGACATCCCCCACCATATTTCACCCTTCCCGACGATCGAAAACAAAATACGACGTTGGTGACGTCAAATAAACGTATCTCCGGTCACTACTCGCGCTTCCCCCTCCATTTTCTGCGGAAAAACAAAAAAAAAAAGGGCAACAGATGAGAAACAAGGGAATTGTTTACGTGCAAATCGACATTTTTTTCATTGAAAAAAAAAAGCGCCGCTGTGCTCTGATTCGCTTGCAAAGTGAGAGGAAATCTCTTCAATGTAATAGTTGAGAATGTAAACGTCTTTGGTTGGCTGGGAGATTTCGTCATCTTTCAATTATTTCCACGCAGTTCCAAGGTTAAGTTCATGAGATCGTTATGCAACGCCAACTATGTATTTTAGCTTCTCTCCTTCGATGATCTCCGTATGCCCGTAGGGAATGTCTTGTTGCGTTGCTTTTTTTTTTAATATTTAGATGAAAGGATAGATTGTAAAGATTGAAAAAAAAAATGGATTAACAGAGAACCGTCTCAATATTGCGATGTTATAATTTTGATTGTCTATATCGATGGTTAAACGCGTGCGTGGTGAGAGGACAAAAGGAAACAAAAGAACGTTTTAGAAAGGTCCTTCGACTCGTTTATAGCGACGTAGAGATCTTTTTCTTTTTCATTTAAACCACAAACAAATACTTAAATTCGGGAACGGCAACTCTCTATTGTCGGCGAATTACCTGTTCACTTAATCAAAAAATGGTCTAAACAAGAATTACAGTGGATCAAGCCATCTATGATCTAAAGTTAATTTTCATATATAAAGGCTGTTTAGTTTCTTTGGTACATGATTGGAGGAGAGCATTATTTTTAAAATATGGGTTTTTATTATTTATTAGTATACCGGAAGTTTGCTGTAGAATAGTAAATAGTAAATAAATAATTCATCATAAAGTGTCAGGCTGGACACCTTTTATATCGGAATGACGCATCTTAGTGAACGTATTCACCAGCTATCTAGAGTGGCACCAGTTTTCTTTGTTTGTTATCCATCATACGTGGAACGCGTATGAGAAGGTTCTAAGAGCAAAGCAAGTGAATACAGCGTAGACTTGTTCATCTTACGTTCTCGCACATCCGAAGCAAAAAATTGTCAAATCGGTCTCAGAGCGACTCATTAATTGGAGATTTCTGACCAAACAGGAATAAGAATCGATATAATTGAATTGATTTGCTAGTGGGTCAGCTTAATAGACATCCCTGAGACTAAGATGACCCGCGCGAAAAGCTGTTTTAAATCTGAAATCATTTAAATTTCGCTCATGAAATGGCAACTTCGACATTGGAAGCTGATATTGTTCGACGGACGAGTCAGGTTTTCATTTAACTCGTCGTGGTGGTTGAGTTCGTGTATACGGACCCCACGTGGTCCCTATTCTGCAGCTACCATAAAGGAAGTCGAAAAATTTAGCTCTGTGAGAGTTTGGGGCGGAATTAGTCTTGATGAAAGAACAGATTTCGAGGTAGTTCCAAGGACTCGTTGATGTCATTCAGGAGGACTATGTTCTATTAACCGCTTATGGCATACCACGACATTCGAACCATGAATTGACCTTCGCCAGTTCCTAACTAATTGATTAAAAAAAAAGTTGTATTTGTTACACAGACGTATTTGAAGGCGTTAGTATCCTCGATTCAAAACTTACAACTGCAATTAGTGGAAACTTAGATTCCACAAAAGAAACGTTTCAGAACCACTGCAATATATCATTTAATTAATTATTTGTGTTTTTCCCAATTAAATGAATCAATTTTATAACCTTTCCTTTATTATTATTATTATTATTATTATTATTACTAACATTTGGTATTTTTCGAAAGGTATCCTTGTATACGTTATGTGAATTCCAAGGATCTGTTACGATGTATTTGATAATTAAAAAACTACCGGTGATTAAACGCCAATACCTAGAAAGTCGATTTTATGAAGCTGTACATTCACGTCCAGCGAGTGCTAACAATGCGAAATACGTACTTCGTTTATTTGTTATAAATCAAATAGGAACAAACCTAAGCGCCAGTAGTTTTAAGCGTGAGCGTATTACAACGGCTGAGAGCCAGCCCAACCCTAGCATGATTCAGAATGAAAGTGTGTGTAATAGTTGAAACGGGTGTTATTAGATCAGCTGTTTTTAGAATAATCTACAGTGGGAGGTACATACATAACATATGTTTTGTGCTTATATGTAGCGCGCAAATGTGCATATACGCCATATTAATTACATTTTACATGATTATCGCGATTTGAATCTTGCAAAACATTACATGTGGTACGTTTGAAAGTAAAATATGAATTTAATTTATGGGAGATTGCCAAGGAAACTTGACATTCTGAAGAGATTGTTTATACTTGCGTAACACTTGGTATATGCAGAATTTAAAGCTTGCAGTAAAATGATGCTATATATATATATTTTTTATTTTGTAGAATTACACCTTAATGTGTTCTGTAAAAACAAGTTTTTTTGTATCATGGTACCTTGGATTCTTAACGGAAATTCCTAATAACTTGGTTTCTGCCGAAATCCCATGACGCATGGTATACCATTTTTTTCTTTTTAAATTCTCCTTTAACGAATAAAATTATTTCTTTCTTATTTTTGCTAACATACCAAATAGTTTTTTTTTTCCTCTTCTTTATTGACAATTGAAGTTTTACATTGAAAGGTTGCTTTCACATCTCTCACTATTTATAAATATTGTTTGGGAACGAAAGCGGGTTCGGGGAATTTCAACAAGGATGTTTGTATTTATTGAATGATTGAACCGGATATAAACAAAGATAATAATTAATATACAATGGTCTGTACAACGTTGTGCATTTTTCTTACGTTCCGTGTCTTGTATTCTTCCAGGTACAAAAGCGGCGGCATCCGTAGCGGCGCAGGTGCAACAGCTGCGGCGACGGCGACACTGAGAACTGCCAACCACCACCATCACCACCACCACAATCACCACAGCCACCATCATCACAGCGGCGCCCAGCAGCAGCAACAGCAGACGGGTAGCGGGCGCGCCTGCGAGGTGAGGCGTGCGTACAAGGCGGCCGTGGTGCCGTGCAAGACGGGCCGCCGCCGGGCCCGTGGCATGAGCATGGGCCAGAAGGTCTCGACCGGAGTGAAGGCCGTGAACCGGGACACGGCCGCGCCCTACAAACCAGTCATACCGCGCGAACTGGCGCAGGACTTCGCCAGGCCGCCGCGCCTCGACATGTTGCTGGACATGCCGCCGGCGCTCAGGGAAACCCAACTGAAATACAGCTGGAACGCCGAAGACCGTTCGCTGAACATCTTCGTCAAAGAGGACGACAAGCTGACGTTTCACAGGCATCCGGTGGCGCAGAGTACGGACTGCATACGCGGCAAGATCGGTTTCACGAAGGGCCTGCACGCGTGGGAGGTCTGCTGGTCCACGAGGCAACGTGGCACCCACGCCGTGGTCGGCGTTGCGACCGCCGAAGCGCCCCTACACTCAGTCGGCTACCAAAGCCTGGTCGGCAGTACGGATACGTCGTGGGGATGGGACCTGGGTCGGAATAAACTCTACCACGATTCGAAGAATAACGCCGGCGTAACGTATCCGGCTCTGCTCAAACCGGACGAGACCTTCATCGTTCCCGACAAGTTTCTGGTCGTTCTCGATATGGACGAAGGAACGTTGAGTTTCGTTGTGGACGGACAGTATTTGGGCGTTGCGTTCAGAGGTCTGAAGGGTAGGAAGCTGTATCCAATCGTCAGCGCTGTTTGGGGACATTGCGAGATCACGATGAGATATATCGGAGGATTAGATCGTAAGTACCTTGGAAAATTACACTCTTTAAAATCTTCCGATAACACTTGTGAAGAAACAAAATCCCAAAGAAAACCCTTTCTTTCATATCCCCATTTCGTGCCTTTAGCATAGTATTGTCACTTGACCATGACTTTGGCAAATATTTTTAAGTTTATTAAATTAATCAAACCGTTCTCGCAGAATTCTAATATCTTTTTGTTTCATCTTCCAGCCGAACCACTGCCACTAATGGACTTATGCCGGCGGATCATAAGACAACGCCTCGGCAAGCAGAATCTCGAAGAGAAGGTGGCCAGCCTAACGCTACCGCAAGCGCTGCAAACCTATCTCCTGTACAGGGATCGCAGATAGTGCCAGAGATTATGCTGTTGTAATCGCTATTACAACCGAGCGCACGTCAGCAGCAGTGTTCTTCCCTTACGAAATTAAAAATAAACAAGTAACAATAGAACAAAGCAGAATAATAAACAAAAACGAGCGACAAGAAGAAAGGACAAAAATGAACAAGAGCTTCTCGCGGCATATTCGACAGGACTATAAACGATACGATGGAATATATAAACTGAATTAACTGTATAAAACGGAGCGGAATCGCTAGTAGTGTGTTCGCAAAGTGCGCGTGCGCAGAACGTTTAGAGACGATAAACAGTACCCGCAATCGATTGAGTTCTAGTAATATAGTAAAAGATAACACACGCTATATAAATAACGTAATATTGATCTCTTACAAACAAGCAAAACACGTAAACGAAAAGAGAATTAACTACTTTGATGATAATAATAAGCCGTGTTTAAACAAAGAAGCAAGAGAAGAACCAGATGAATAATAATAACGTTGTGTATATATAGTTGTAATCCAGTCTTCTATTGTGTAATAATTATAATAATAATAATTAATGATAATATGGCACAGCTTCCTGAGGAATAATAGCTTTACAGGTAGTTCAAGATAATAGGGATTTTATTTGTTCGTCAAGTAAATATGAACACCTTATAGGAAATAATAAAATTAGCTACTATCTCGATGCGTTTTTTTTTTTGTTTTTAATATTAAGTGTACATTTGTTTATTTTGGACGTAAACATTTTCTCTCGCTCAAAAACAGTTGGTTAGTCATTCGAATTCAACATACATGGCGGTAATATGAATCAGCTGATTTCCTAACCTAACAAATTTAATATTCAAATATAGGTGTTCATATTGATGGCAATGAAAAAATATAATACATTATTAAGACGAAACGGAAAAGCAAAAGAAATAATTACAACAAACGAAGAGAATTCTACAAGACAGATTACAGATAACGTAGTATTTAAGTGCTCATCGTTACACACCAACATTTTTCGATGTTGGAAAAGACAAATTCCAACATCGTTTGTAAGAAACTTATTTTTGTAAATATATATTTTTTAGTTAAGTGCCAGTTCTTTATATAAGTAATTATTAATGACGAACTTGTACCATGGATGATTAATAATTTATGTAAAACGAGACGATGTAATTCTATTTAAGGATCCGTAGAGATTTTTCTTTGCTCGATACACTACTATTTTTTTTTTGTTTTATTAATTCTCTTGTACGTCGTACCTTTTTTTCTCAAAATTCTCTCACTTTTCGCGTCATTACCATTAAACTCATTTCGTTCTCTGTAGAAGGAATAGATGATGACAAGCGAAGACGTATGATATTTTTAAATTGTTTTTTTCTTCTCCCATTAAATGGATGTGTGTTGTTTCCGAGATGTGATCGTGTGTTTTAAAGATAAAATAGAAGAGGTACAATTATTATATTATTGGTGATCATGACGATGGATGAATTAGTCGATCAATTTTAAGTTTTTCAAGAAAAAAAATAGACATTCTGTCCTTTTTTTTGTATCTCTTTGGACACAGTATTTCATTGTTTTTAAGGTTATAATTTTCACCTGGTGTAATTGCAACCAGCGAACCCTCGAAGTCTTTTATATCAGTTATTTTATCAAAATTTTTTACATGATCTCGGTATTTTTAGTCAATTTTTGCATGGAGAAAGTCCCGGATTTTAATAAATTTTAGTAATTAACTCAAATCAGAATTTGTCAACTTTTTTTATGAACCCCAGCCACCTAGATTATTATACTCTTTTTTTTTTCTTTTACGCGAATCTGATTACTTAGAGCTTCTTTTGAAAAATATGCAGCAGTCGTCAAAACTTTTTTGTAAATTCGAAATCGCGCATTTTCCTGCTAGTTTATTATTATTATGAATTTTACAAAGGAAATAAATCGAAATTGTTCTAACCATTCAAGGGGGTCTCAAACATGTTTAGATTTTATTTTATTTAAATATATGTATGTTGCATATTGTTTACATTAAAATTAATCAAAGCTTTTCCCCCTTCAAGCAGTGGTAGTCAAATTATAACCGAAAAATTATGAAATACCTTCTCATTTTTTTTAATATTCAAAATTACTAAACCTAAAAATCTAAAATTTTCGCAAATATGCAAGAGAGAGACATAATCTCATCATCTGATAGCCCCCCTTTTTTCCTTTGTAATTTGTTTTTCAATTTTTTTTGTAACGTGTATATATTTTTTTCTAATAATAAATTACTTAAATGTAAAAATTTGTGTATCTCATCACTTACCCCCTCTCCAAAATGAAATAAATAAGTTAATTAAAAAGAGGGGAGGGGGGATTTAATACTTGTACATTATTTTCGACTTCATAGTTTCTAAATACGGATAATTATGATTATCGTAGTAAATTTTTGTCGTTTGTAATTTAGTAGTTCGAATTCTGTGTTCGACTTTTAAAATTATATGCTACTAAGATTTCTGTGAAATGTTAGAAAAGTGATTCTTTTGTCGATACTTCTTTTCTGCTAAGAGTATCATTGTATAAAATTGAACCTATTTGTCTCCCGATGAATATTTGTAATTGTTTTTTTTTAATTTTCTCTTATTTGTTTTTGTATTATTGTAACGTAGTCAAATTTTGTTTTATAATTAAATAATTGTAATAAAAAAAAATAAAAAATAGTGAGATTTGAGATTTTTCAATTTTTCTCTTGTCAATTCATCTGCCATGGATGTTTTTCCATTGTTTCAAGGCCTTCTCTTCATTTATTCTCATTTTTTTCGTATTTTCTATTTTCTTTGAGTAGCCGTGTATAAATTTGATAACGGATATGTAACAATTATAAAAAAAAGGGGGGACGTTATGATAGATAAAAATGGATTGAATATAAACGATATTTATCTGTAGATATGGGGGATTACGCCCTGAATGCAGTCGATCGTGCGTCCCCTTTTCTTTTTTCTTTCGTTTTTTTTTTTTATTAATTTCCCTAGATACTATAATAAAACGCAATGAATGCATAGCTGGCCTGGGCAAATCGTCCTCGTGTTCTTCAATTAGGATACTTTAACCTCGTCGTATGAAATGAAAAAAATACAGATTTTTTTTAATTTCGCTATGACAGCCCGGGCATACCGTTAAGTTTCTTGATGTATTTGAAAAGTATTGTAAGTAAACTTATTGAAACAAATAAAATAAAGCGACTTTTATTTTTCGCACGAACCCTACAAAATCGCTGGAACAGTTCATTTTTTTCAACAAACAGTGTAAAATGTTAAGGTGATGAAAAAACCATTGTGTTCTTATGCATTTGAAGGATTTCGACTGATGGTGATATCGCTATTTGTTTAAAAATAAATTTGTCCGACTTTAGATCTTCGATAGTTTATATAATCAAACAGATCCCGCCTTTAATTATTGTCTAAGACACGTTTATGTGAGCGGAGGTGGTAGGCTTCGAATGGAAGTTTCCGTTAAGATAGCAACCTATATCACAAATAGTTGTTAATTTAGTTATGAGCTTGCAAGAGGAAGAAATATGCGTAAAATAGCAGACAGCGAGGACAAAACGTTAGAAATTCGCGCAAACGATCCAATAGCGTGCACCAGATCTGTAACAGCTCAAATTGGATCAACTCACAGTACTAAGTTTTATGTTATCAAAGGGTGAAAACATTGCAAAAAAATTATACTAAATTTATTTTGACCTCGTAAAGTTAAATAGTTCGAAAGGTAATCTGCAAATGTTGCAGCTTAACATAGGAATAATTTTTTTTTGCCAAAATTCAGTTATAGGCCGATTTATTAACCTTAAATGTATGCAACCAAATATACACGTGAGTTATACAAGGCAGTATAGGGGCATAAGTATAGGCAACTTCCGTACCACACAAGCAAGGTTGCCGATACTTATCATTCTACGCCACAGTCCTTGCTATCATTATTTTACCTTCGATAATGATACATTGTAAGTGATGGTGGCAGATGGCGGGTAATATAAAAAAAAAACTGTGGGTACTTACACTAATCGGGCAATTTTTAACAGATCGCAATTTATTAATAAATTAAAGGGAATTTATGTGTAGATAATTTATTACTCAAATTTCGCAAAACTTTTTTGGCACAGGTTTGTGGCAGATCGCAGTGTTTCGCGATCTATGTATAGACAGAAGTGCGCTAACAAATAGTAGAAAATAGAAGGAAACAATGTCGTGCGGGAACTTTTCAAACGCCCAGCTAATGACTTGGTTTTTTAACTTAGGAAGAGAAGCGAGACAATATTTAATTAATCAGTATTTCTAGTAGTTATAAAATAAATGCATTATGATAGAAAAAGTTTTTCATTTAAACTCTTTCTTTGCAATTTATATGTACTTACTACATAAAAATGTTATTTACAAATGATGTAGCCACCCCTTTGTATTTTTCCATAAAATTTGCCATTATTATAGTATAACGGTCAATTTTTCTATCGCAATACATCACTTTTTAAATGTTGTATACAAACAAGAAAAAAATAAATTAGTTTAAAAAAAAATGTAATTACAAAATTCGCGGGCTGGGGTGTTGCCAACTCAATAACTGCGTTCCGCTAAGATTAAGGATAAAAACCCCTGAATTTAAATTTTAAGTTAAATTAAGACAAGTAGGAACTTACACGGTACTTTCACTGCTTGAGCATGTGCAAGAAATTTTTGATAACGTATTTGCAACAGTTATGCATCTATTGGTAAGTTGGTGCCCTAATTTAACTGCCCATCCCATACTATAGATATGGTCTGGGGAAATCCCCTACAGTCTGTTACGAAACAACACGTTTGATCTCGAGCAAAAAAACTCGAGTTTTCTTCTACTGGGATATGTTGGTAGTCCAGCAGCGAAATAAGTAGTAGAAGAGACGCCCAGAAAAATTGTAAGTTTATTTAATATAATTGTTAAATACTTACTACGTGTAGTTTATTTAGACGTGATAGAGAATACTGCATGACTGCAGCAACAAAAACTTTGTAAAACGGTAAAATACAGGGTATTTTAAAATATTACGATAAAAACATCAACGTATTATATAAAAGTAATTTATTATTAGTGAAGAATAATTTACAATACAATCTTATCGTTATCATCATAATTATTCATTTTATCATTATTATCTTTCTGAAAAGATGAAAAGAAAAATACAGAACTTTCTCCATTTTGTTTTATCCTTTTTTTTTAATTTAATTTTATACACAGCAAACGCATCGGACACGATATTGAGCTTAGTATTACAAATGCACTCTTCTAAAAAAAATCAAGGTATTACAATTATTATAAATCGTTATCTCTAACAGTATTAGGTAAATAATAGAGCTATCCGCATAATTTTTTTTAACTATATTCTTCGATGAAACATAACATCCCCATATACATAAATATAGATACATAAACATTTTATTTTATCCTTGTAAATGCTACTATTATAGACAATCGATCAAGTGTTGCGTAATGTTATTATCAATACTGAGAAATCAGCGAAGGTATTGGTTTTTCTTTTTTTTTTGTTTTAAAAATTAGTAAATCGGGTTCCTAGAGAAACGACAGGTATCATTTGCATCCATCCACTAACCGTTTCAGATAAAAAAATAAGAATCGAAAATAAAAGTTACAAAGAAACAGGAGAATAAAAGAAGCAATCATAAATATGTTAAATATAAAAAAGATATAATACTCATAAAGGTTCTTTTTTATTCACTAATTAAATAATATATATAAAAAAAATCTAACTAAAAATTATGCTTAATAGAAATATAATAGTGTTTAATTGTATATTCAAATACGATATTTTAATGGTGTCGTAGCTTTTTATCGAAAATCCCGCTTAAATGCAAAATTTGTTTAAAAACAATTACAATTTTAACTTAACTTTGTTTTTACAATGTTAATGCCACTATTCTTTATTCGCCGTCTATTCTTAATAAGAATATCTAATTATTGAACTCGCGTTCAATAAACAATTGTAGATACCGCGAACTGAACTAAAAAAAAAAAAAGATCCAATTTTTACATTAGTATTATTAATATTATTATTATATTTATTAGGATTAGGCAAAATTTGTACTCATTGAAAGAAAAAAATTATTACGAACGGGTCACGGTATTGATTATTATTTAAAAAAAAAATAATAAGAACCAGGCTTTAAATGTGAAATATTCATCTTAGTTTATATTTCAAGCCCAATACGAAGCTACGACACCAGCATTTTAACTTGTAAAATCTTTTTTCTTTGACTCGTTTTTTTTTATTATATTAAATTTTATTTTTATTATCATTTTATTTTATTCGTCGCAGTTTATATCCTTATTCATTTTATTTGATATTTTCAATTTTTTTTCGTGTATTTTTTTTTCAATTTAATTCAATTTTATCTTATTATAATAGTAGTAGTAGGTAGTAATTAGGTAATTTTGCTTGCGAGAGAGGCCCGAAATTTACATTTCTTTCTGCTTCTCGTTTGTTTTTTTTTTCCGTTATTATTCGTCGTACATGTCCACTTCGTAGACCTGCAGACATCAGTTATCTGTCTTGTTCTGTCTGCGCTGAAGCGCTTGCGCTAAGTCTTGCTTGAGGGCCTGCTGCTGACGTGATTCGGTCAGAGGTTGGACCGATCTTAAGCTGTTGACGATGTCCTTCGTCTTGCTGAAGTAGATGTCGTTCAGCGTTGAACGGATTTTATTCTCCATATCCTCGACTAATCTGCCGATATTGGCGATGTGTGGGTTAGCTTCATTAACGGCGGCGTCTTGTTCGATCTGAGGGGAAAATAAAAATATATTTCACAAAGCTTACATGAATGATTCATAGCTTAGAAAATTACGTGAAAACCTCTTTCAAAATACCTGTAATTTATGACTTACACCATACATTTCCACATGACTAACATGCAATTAATCAATCCCTACTAAAACTAAACATTACCTGTCGGGTTAAGCTCCCACCTAAATTCATCGTGCCAGACTGAGCTTTATTTGTCTGTAACCATAGCATAGCCGTTGATGTCATCTTGTAATGCGAAGTCCTACCGCTACTCTTTTCTTGAACTTCAACTACATGAATGGAGTCCCAGCAGCCTTTAATTTTCTTGCTGCCGTCCCCAGTCTTCTTGATCAGTATTACACCTTTTAAAAGCATCAAAACATTCAAATATCAGGTGCTAATCAATTCATAAAGCGCTTACCAGCAAATCCATGCTCTAAGTCCCAAAAATACACTGATGAAACACCACCTTCGAAGTACATATCACGATAACGGTCGAACGCATTATTAGCATCCAATTCCAACTTCCGTAGCCGTTCAGAAGGCATGGCTCCATCTTCAAGTGGCGGTTCGTAGGTATTTGACCATGGCGATCTTCAAAGATCCAAATTATATACAACATAGATAGCAAAACGCCGCAAAACTAACCTATAAGAGTCTCCGTCGCGATTATAATCGCACAACAGATAATCTTTCCCAGATTCTTTATCTTTAGCGATCTTCAGCGGTTGATCGACGGACGTAAGGAGATCCTCGCACAAACTAGGTACCAAATCAATTAGGTCCATTAAATTCTTCTCGATTTCTTGCGGAGGTAACCTCCGCATCAAATCTAGAGCTACATCGAACTGTTCGCCCTTTGAAAGTAACGTAAAAATCAATTAAAGGGACGCTACATTCCGCTAATCGCTATCTAATAATTTAAAATAAGTGTTTTGCACAGGATTTTTTCCTTATCTATGCCGTGGGTGTGACATTTACGCTAAATATTGCGGATTTGTACGAAATTTAAGCGTTTCTCAGCGCGAATCTAGAAGCTAGAAGCGTGAAATTGTAAAAACTTACCATCTCGATTTATCCTAACTTAAATAATCTAAAAAAATGAATATGTTGAACGATCTTTTGGGTTGACAAATTTGTCAACTGAATGACAGCTAGTACTAAAATGGCACCGATGGTTCTTGGTAATTTTCACTCTCGTAGGTTGTCTGTTAGAAAATAATAAATCTTTAATTCGTGTATATATGTAAAATTACGGGAAATGTTGTTAAATTAAAACGCGTTGTCGTCAATTTTCTCAATTAATTTCTTCTATCTATGTATTTTATTAAATAGGAAAAAATGAAAAAAAATCTAATCCCAAACACTTCAGCTGTCAGCCGTTAGATGGCACTAGTACCACCATTGCTATTTCGACTGATTTTCAACATCCTTTATTTCGATTTATCGACCGCAAATCGACAACAATTTAATTTAGAGATGTGCAAATATACATATTCAATAAGCACATTTTATTTTGTTCATTTTGTTATTTAATACTAGATGCTCATTCTAAAGCCAATGGCGTTTCACATGACAGCGAATCTCTCGTTTAAAAGGGAACATATCTATTGGAACACATTTTTCTTAAAGGGCAACTATACAAAATATATGTGAACCCAAATAATATAAAAATATTAATGAAAAACTCGCTCTACTTTCAACTACCCACACAGCATTTTTTAAATTTCGCGGATAATTTGGATTGGTACTTCCGGTAATAAAGGGCATATTTGCCTGAACTACCAACTTAAATTATCTGCGAAATTTTAAAAATGCTGTGTGGGTAGTTGCTGTTTTCTTGTTTTCTATTGGAAATAATATGAGAAAATGATTAATTTAAGAATGTTAATACCGATTTTGATATATATACAGCTCTTTCTGCTATTATTACGCATGTTTTTATATTTAATTGTCGAAAATATTGTTGAATTATGTGTGGTGTATGACCATAATTATTCTCCTTTTATTGTTATTATTATTATTAAATTAAATCATAAAGACAAATTATTTAAATACTTACTACCAGCACTTACTTCAGCTGCCACCCGATAGGTGGCACCGTAACTTGACACATGTCAAGAAAGATGTAAACATTTCAGAAAATGGTTGATTTAAAGAAGGATCTAGACGAATATTTGCTGCTGCAAAGCGATCAAAAAAAATCATTCAAACTACAAATACCTACCCTGCAGAAGCCTAACATTACCTCATGGTTTAAAAAAGAAGAATCGGCGGAAGATAGTTCGTGGTTTCAAGAAACTAAGAAAGATTGTTGTCCTAGTCTCGTAAGTAGACCAAAAACTTCTATTTTACTTATTTCTGTGTAATGATTACAACGTAATCGTTTTCAGACGCGATTCCAAAGGATAGTAGGGTTTGGAATATGCATCCTCATGGGAATCGTATGTTTTTTCCTCTCGGCTATGTTCATTCCAGTATTACTATTAAAAGCTAGGAAATTCTCGTTACTTTTCACATTAGGTAGTTTATTCTTCATATTAAGGTGAGATTGTAATAAAGTATGTAGAGTATTGTCGCTTTAATCTTATGGATATTGCAGCTTTTCTTTCCTATGGGGACCTGTCGCTTATCTAAAACATATGTTCTCACGTGCCCGTTTACTTCTCACTTTAACTTATGGTAGTACTTTAATAGCCACTTTATACTTTGCATTACATCTTCAAAGCACCCCATTCACAGTTCTATTCGCTGTTGGACAAATCGTCACCTTATTATGGGCCGTCGTATCAAATATCCCTGGAGGAAGTACAGGGTTGTCGTTCTTTACGAAGGTTTTTTCAAGATCGGTCAGTACTACATTGCCAGTATAGGATATATGATGTAATATATTAGTATGTCCAAATGATTTGGAATAATCTTAATAAATTTGTTATTTTTGTAACAATTTTTATTCGATTACGATTTTGGAATGTTATAAAAATGAAAATTTATTTCAATCGATGTGTTAGATTTAGAGTAAGTTTTATACGTACATATATCAGATTTACCTGCGATTGTATGTGATTTTATATTTATATTTATTTTGTAAATTTTATTTATATAAAAAATAAAGTTTATTAAAAGGAAATTATGTGGAATTTTAGAAGTAAATAATTTCTACGAATTAATGTTCTTAAATGAAAAAAAAAAAAAATTCAATTAAATTTGAGCTAATTTGAAGTTGTTTAATTATCGCCTCCACAAGAAAGAGTCAGAATGCTTTCCTATATAAGCTTGTCACATCCACCAAAACATCTTTTTCAGAATTCACCCTTTTTAAATAGAAATAAAGTATAAGCATGTATAGCAGATACAAGGATTTAAAACCACTGCTTTCAGCGCCACGACACAAATGTAGTAACATAAAGAACTGTGTGGCTCAACTATGCCACGATGACGTCGGAAGACCCTGGGAATTTTTCTCTCGGTTTACTAATAACCCACAGATGTGGACTAACGTTTGTTACACAAACGGGTGTTTGCGTATTTTTCTGTTGCTATAAAATATTGGCGTTTAGAATAATAATAAACTGTTACATGGTTTATAAGTGGCATGTAGTGTCACCAACTGTAGTTCTGTAAATACCTTACTGTGTAGCTATGTGACGTACAGTGGCCGGTATATGTTTTGTCTCGGGGGGAGACAAAATATAAAATCGTCACTGTACATATACAGCGTTATTCCTTTTCTTTAAACGCATCTTAAACTTTATATTGAAAATTAGGCTTAGTTTGAACTAATAAAATTGTTCTTGTTAATTAACATATTTTTTTTATACCCGACAATTGCTACTTTTCGAATTTATTTCCCGTTTCCTATTATCAGGGTTGGTTAAGAATTTGGGAAGAAATTACAACAAAAACCCGTGAATTTTGTAATTATTCTGTTTATGCTCAACAAAGGTTGATTCTTTCAACATTTTTCTTATTTTTTACAAAAAAAAGTGAATAGGTAAGGTTGTGAAAATCAAGAAAAGCGTACATAATATCTATAAATTTTATTAATAATTCTTCCTTTCCTAATCTTTATTTATCATATTATCACATTATCAGCATTTACACTTACTTTATATATTAAGAGATAATTGACTATGATTTTCTTAGCCAAACAAAACAGCTTGAAACAAAAGAAATTTGTACATTGTACATATACACGTTAGCCAACAAAATTGTGGCGCTCTAACAATTTACTTCATACCTTAATTTGTAATGTAAAGGATTTACACAACAAATTATAACTACAACATTATAAAGTTCTTTTTTTGATTTTTTTGTTTCAACGCTTTGATATATATATTTTTTTCGTTGTTCAAAATATTGCTTTAACACATGCAACACAAAACTACAAAAACAATAATTGTCATATACAGAGAC
This sequence comes from Oryctes borbonicus, assembly GCA_902654985.2. Taxonomy (NCBI): domain Eukaryota; kingdom Metazoa; phylum Arthropoda; class Insecta; order Coleoptera; family Scarabaeidae; genus Oryctes; species Oryctes borbonicus. The sequence goes on along the minus strand of LR736871.1, from coordinate 4,801,069 downwards.
ATAAAACAACAGAGAACACACATGGGTAATTTAGTCGTTATAATAAAAGAAAATTCAAATGTGCTTGTTTTGTTTTGTACAAAATAAAAAAAAAGGAGAAAATGAGAACAATAGTTATTAGCATAGTTAAAAAAAAATATATCTGAGGATTCTATTTGAAAACGGCAGCCTTCTCCAGGAACTGTTGCCTTCGAATTGCCTTTTCTTCTTCTAACCTTTTACGTTCCTCTTGTTCTTGCCGGATTTCATCTTCGAATTTGCTCTTCTTCGATAATTCTTCAATCTAAATAGTTGAAACCGAATTAATCCATTAGAAAATCTCATCAGTCTTCGATAAAATGATTCCTTACCTTGGCTTCGAAGAATTCCTTAGCGCCATTTACGCCAACTTTATCGACATCTACCTCGGTCAACGCTGCTAGCTTCGCAAGGCCCGAATCTTCATGTAATTCCCCAGCTTTGGCTTTTCTGTAGACTAAGAGGAATTCCCTGAAGGATAAACGTCCGTCTTCATCCTCATCGACTTCCTTAATCATCTGCTTTAGTCCTAAGTGTGTTTGGGGCGCTCCGAGGACCTCCATCATCCTCTTTAGCTCTTCTAGCGATAAATAATTATCCTTATTTGTGTTGAATCTGCAATTTTTATGTTAAGATTAGTGTACTGTAGTAGAAAGTCGCATTGCAGTTTAGCATGTTGTGTTATATTAAATTACGAGTTGAAATGTGATACTCTCACGTATAGGATGATGGTGTAAAACTACAAGATTCATATCGTTCGTGCCTTTTTGCATGCTCGGAACGAGTTAATCGTAAAAATACTTGCATCGATTTGTTAAATGTAAAAGGAAGCGCGGGATGTACAAAACAAATAACAATAAAATGAATCAGCGTGCTTGAAACAGAAACGATGATATTAAATGATTTAAAGCGACCTATCATCACGCGACATCACCGGGAAGTTCTTAATCTATTATCGTTGTAAGGGTGAATAACTTTTATGATTTATAATTGCAAACAATAACAACGAGCAGGGAATAGGATGCACGGACGTAGATAATTTTGTACTGCGAAAGTGCGTGAAACTTTTGTATTTCGATCTGGTTCTAAAGTTCCAAACTCTAGATTCTCTAGATTATTAATGGTGGAACTCATGAAAATGGAAACCAGCTTTTTTTTATCCTTCAATGAATACAAGACGGTTTCATAGAGAGTTTTCAGCACGTCTTCAGTTTTTATTCATTTGGACGAGTTTTTGAGCTAATTTCCCAAATGTCCCATTCTCATCAAGTTGGGGAAAATTTATTAATTTTCCCCAACTTGATGACAATGATTTTAAACAATGACTCTCTGTAGGTGTAAATGTTTGAGAAATGTGTCACTTATGTATTCCTACCATTATTCACATCCTTCCAATGTGCTTTATGGAACTTAAAAAAACTTAATTTGCTATCGTGAACACGAGGATCTGTATTTTTTGCTTTTTGCAGCAATAATTGCAAAGATTCGAAGTGATTAGTTTAGACTAATTTGCTAAAAAAAACAATGCCTTCTTCATCTTAATTTCTTACGAATTTATAAATGGATAGCGATCTATCATTGGTCAATATTTGCTTGTAAATTATGAAATGTAGGGCAATAATAGTTTCCATCTCGTAATATGATGTTTGCGTTTGTAAAACAGATAAGATAAAACTAGCTATTTCAGAAGCATATTTTTTCGTCGCTTCTACTGAGAGGAAGTTGATAAAGAAACAGGAAATCACCAAATTGAAAAATTTAACGAGGTTGTATAAATGAGGAATTAAAACGAGAGTTGCAAATTAAATATAAGATGAAATATTTTTCTAAATTAGATACAAAAGAGAATACGCGAAAAAGCAAATTCGAATTTCGCTAAAACTTTAACCTTTATATACAGTTCAATATGCTAACCATATGTCACCTACATATAAATAAATAACATGGGAAAAAAATTGTAAAAATACCATTAACATCACATAAAAACCAATGACGTTGCCCGAAGATAAAAAAAAGCAATAAACAAGATTAAGGCATATACACTGCCGTTCAGAAAAGTTCGGTCGGTTAGTAAAAAAACATGAAAAGGTTACAGAAACAAACGAAACTAAAAATAAAATGCAATTTTATTGTATGTACAGGTAAAAAAAGACAAAAATAAATAAATAAAAAGTTATTCCGGCCTAATATAACATACTGAACATTATTTTTTTTTTCATCGAATAAACCTCCTTTGCTGTTAATCACCGCTCGAACTATTCTAGGCATCCTTTCGATAAGTTTTGTTAAAACGGATTGTGGAATATTAATCCATTCATGTTGCAGAATATTCCGTAAATGTTTTGTGAAGTTGGGCATATTTTTCGGATCCTCCTGTCCAGTTCATCCCACAACAACTCTGTAGGGTTCAAATCTGGGCTTTGCGGGGGCCATGTCATTACTTTCACGGTGTGCTGCTCTTCTTGCTCCTTTAGATAGTTCTTACACACTAACGCAGTGTGTTTTGGGTCGTTGTCATGCATGAATCCTGATGGCACTGCATGATTCTGGAGTATTGCAAAATAATTTTCCTTCCTCATTACACCCTGCACTCTGCATAAATCTCCCATCCCAGCAAAGGAGAAACGTCCCCACACTAACGCAGAACTACGCCCTTGCTTCACTCTAGGCACAATGCAGTTCGGAATCACTTTTCGGTTTTAGATCTTCGGACATAAACTCGTCGTTTTTGCCCAAAAACCTCAAACTTTGACTCGTGACTCCAAAGCACGTGTTTCCAATCATCTAACGACCAATCTAGATGAGAACGGGCCCACTGTAGCCGTTTTGCTCTGTTGCCCCGACGTAATAAGGGTTTTCGAATGGTAATGCGTCCATGAAGGTCAGCTTGTCGAAGTTGACGTTTTACCGTACTCGCCGAAACTTGTTCTTCACGGCCGCGATTGACTTCGGCTGCTATCTGTGGCGCTGTTAATTTTCTATTGCGTTTGCTTAATAATACAATTCTCAAATCTTCAGCTTTTGTTGTTTTCCTAGATGCCCCAGGACGAACATGATTTTCTATAGTTCCAGTTGTCCGATATCGCTTTATGATGTCATTTACTGTTGAACTTCTCATATTTATTTTTTCAGCAATTTGCAGTCCCGAATATCCTTCTTCAAACAGCGTAATAATGCGTGAACGTTTTTCTACATTTTGAAGTAAATTTTCTTAAAACTTTCGCGCAAAAACGACAGATGCACACCAACACACGTTTAACAGTAAAACGAAGCAAATTTATATCTTTACGCCCGTGATAAATAAACAAGGATGATACTGCGGTATATTTCCTAAATGTATTGTTCGTTAATAATCCCCAAACGACCCGTTTCACAAGATCGGTACTTCCGAAAAATTCTTGGAATGATAATAAAAGGGACTTTATTGTGGTTGTCGCAATATTTCTACTTTACATAATAATTTATGGCTTTAATCCCTTAGAAAGGAGTGTATGCTTAATATTGTTCTAATTTTATGTATTAATAATTGTATACAGTGTGATATAATAGATTTTTATTCTATGACCGAACTTCATTGAGCAACAGTGTACATATAAAGCGTATTTGTTTTGCTCTGTTGGCTATACTTCTTCGCAACGTGATAATTTTTCGATAACTTCCCTCCTATTCGACTTCAATGCCGTCTCTACTTTATAAACGATGATTCACGCAAAAAACTATTAAAACGTAAAAATCGTTTATCTATGCATAATAATAAAATAACACGCGGTTTTCTTATTCCCGTTACTATAGCTGGTGATTCAACCGCGTGATTCAATACATTTGTAAATCGCCAATTATTGCAGATAATAGTATTTTTATATTCACCTCTTTTGAGAGGGGGAAAGCGTTTTCGCACGTCATACACGCCTTTGCTCACGTATATTTGTGGTTCTTGAATCGTGTGGAAATGCGTTAATTTGATTATGGCACACGCAGATATTCTTGATAAGTTCTTAAAAAATTGCTAGTGGAAAATTTAGTTATATTTAGATAGCTCGAATGGTAAAGCATAACTTCTACAATTTTCAATAATTGCTAGCGAATAAGCCAAAGGATGTAATTAATGCAAAATTTTAGTTCCTTCACATTATTATTTTAATGAACTTTTTAGAGCTGTTTCACTATTGCTTAATAGTTACGAGGATCGCTCAGTAAGTCGCAGTAAGGAAAAAATTTAACTCTATTCACTTCTTCAAGCGTTTCTCCAGCTTTTTTTAAACAAAAAGTGTGATTTCGGAAAGTCCTTAAAATAGGCATCTGTTTAGGCGATGACTTCCTCGTTTGATGTGAACCGTTACCTGCCGAGCAATTTTTTCAAATTTGGAAATAGGAAATCGCTGGGGACCAACTTCGGTGAATACAGTAGATGTTGTACTAATTCCAAATTTAATTCCATAATTTTGGCGAAAATGCGAAGGTGTACATCCGTGCATTGTCTTGATGGAAAAGGATTCAAATGGGGACGCCTTTTCTCGATTTCTTCACTCAATCGGTCCAATAACGACGCGTAATACTTTCCAGTTATTTGTCCCTTTTCCAAGTAATATTGCCGGTCGATTTCACCGACTTCGCCTTCTACGGAGAGCCAGTTCGCCTTCAAAAATCCACTGTTTTGACTGTTCCTTTGTCTTCGAAGTGTATTTGTGTATCCATGTTTCGTCCATAATTATATATCGACGGACTCGTCAGTATTGCGACGGAAAAGCCTCAGAGTCAACCACACGATTGCGTTTATTCTGCACTAAGAACAAACGCGATATCCATGTTTTTCACACCCAATTTTTCGTGCAAAAATTAAAACAGCTTGTGGCCTCAGCTATTTCGTGCACTTCCTAACACTAAGCTAGCAACTAGCGGACTACCCTCGTAAACCTATATTACGACATGTCTTTCCCAAGTTTATTCTTAACCAATTTCTCCAACGTTTTTTTTCCCTTTTCTTTCCACAAGTTAATTCAATAATGATAGCAAGGACTGTGGCGTAGTATGGTAAACAACACATAAGTATCGGCAACCTCCGCACCACACAAGTTTAATTTAAATTTAATTTAATAAATTAAACTTGTGTGATGCCTAGGTTGCCGATACTTATGTGTTGTTCACAAGTTAATTGCCTATAATAAGTCGCTTATGATCTACAAACTACACCGAGAATCGTTCCGCCATGGGCGCAAGTCACAAGGTCGCCAAACCTGTTTCAAAGCCGCGTCTATTAATCACAAATTCTATACGCGGTAAGGACGCATCCGTTTTTTTTTCTTCTTCTTTTTAATGAACGCACTTCGCCGGTCAGGAAACGATATTCTTCACATTGTTCCCCACTAATTCACTTCCTATATAAAAGCTTACGGTATATTATGCATAAATACGCCCGTACATTTATTTAAACACACATCCCGCAGTTATTAGAGTGTGAATTCGCCGTTTCGGCGTTAAATAAACATGCAGAATTCATGGAAAGTTATTCGAAATTCGAAGGTTTTTTTTTTTGTTTCTCCTTCTGTAATCGCCGCGTGAGCGTGTGCGAATGGTTTTCGCTAATTAAACACTATAAAAAGCGAGCGATAAACGCCGCGGTAATTAAAAAAAAATACGCATGGCATAAGACGCCATCGATATGAGTTTCTTCGTTATTTATACCTACTCAAGTTTTGCAGCGGTTTTTTTTTTGTTCGCCTTCGGATTGTATTGAACGCATTCTTCTCATCTAATTAGCATTGACATCGTTGAATTAAAAGCCACACTGCGAAGCGTTCATACCTGGATATTGCGCGTTTTAACCTGTGGATATTACGCATGCAATAATGTGAAACCGTTTTGTTTTGTAGCATGTTGCGAGATCTCATATTACAAATGAGCGGATTGAAGTTTTTAATAATAATAATAATAATAATAAAAATAATAATAAGAAGAAAAATGCAGAATTATTGGTCATCCTATTGGTTTCTATTTAGAATTTAATGGTAAGCTTTCTTCTTCTTCTTCTTATGATTCCGTATAGCTTCTTGCATAGTTTTCCCTTAGCCACAAACTAACACATCGTCGACAATTGCTTTCGCGCCTTTTAGATCTAATTACATATTTCAAGCTGTGCTTCCTCCAACTCTGGTAAAACTTCATCTGTGGTGGTTGGACCTACACAAATCATTGTTTAATTCCACAAGAACTATGCACACCTTTAACTTTGAACCTTTCTTCTTTTTAACAGATTTTCAGCTTTCATTCTTTCATGCTGAACATTATTTTCTTCAGTTATTTCATTCACCGCTCTAGCAAACTTGGATTACCTTCTTCACCACGTACTCGCTGGTAACAATGTAATGAAACATTTAGTACAATAACTGCACCTCCAAAGCATTTAAGCTGACCTTATCTGGTCCACCCTTGCAAAAAGAGCCCTTGTAATAATGATAGCAAGGACTACGGGGTAGTATGGCAAACAACACAAAATACGGTTGAAAATGAGGACGGACGCATCCCCGAAACAGCTGTCCCGGATTAATTAATTAAACTTGTGTAGTGCGGAGTGTGCCGATACTAATGTAAAGCGTCTTACGGCGATATATTCATTTGAAACCACTTATTAATTTTTTAATCATTATACGGCCTAACATTTTCAAATTAATCTACCGAGGATATTTTGAAATTGGTTCAAAAAGCAATAATGTAGTGGGGGTAAATTACAAACTGAAAAGTTAAACTAGCTGATTTTGAAAATCGTTGTCTCCATAAAACGATAACGTCGGAATTAATCCTCGTTTTAATTGATCACAAGCCGCCTATGGAGCTGCGCATGTTTTGGCGGTAATTTTGAAAATTGCAGTTTTTTTTTATTATAACCACCGTTATAATTAGCGGAAAAAATACTACAACATTGCTAATTTAACCGACATCGTAGCTTCAGTAACACCCTGTACATTGAAAAATTCTCGCTGTCGTCGCATGGGGCTCATTCCATAGTATTTTTAGTGCGGCATTTCATCCATTTTACCTCCTTGAAGAGGCAAACGCACGTGATGGGCCGCAATTAAAATTAATATAGAAAACCGCTCTCTACTGTTGAAAAGGCAACGCCTAGCCGAGGCGTAGCTCACAAGCAAGGCTAATAGCCTCCGCTTAAAGTAATATTGTGTATACAACGTATCAGAGTGAGCCGCTGGTTAATTTAATCGTTAACCGGCTCATTCTCTTCAATTTGCACTGATTGCGCCGCGATATATAGATATAAACGGAAGGAATACTGATTGGAATTAATGGGTTGTATACAGGGTGTTGTTTGTTTGAAATATGAATAATTTTCGTATCGTACAAAATTGATTATATAGGGTGATTTTGGAAAAATCCCACCACGCGATAGAGGACCGTAAAATAATAAATAAAGTTCCTATACACTGATTTCGTCAACCTTTTGTTTCAAGGCACAGGATATTAAAAAGTTTTTTAATCTAGACAGTCGGTGGCAAAACATACGGGATATTTATGTAATTATCTATATATATGGTTCAAATGTTTTATTTATGTAGTTTACTGTACACAATCTTGCAATTCCTCTCCTGGATCCAATCGGCATCGCAGACGTTAAACCAGCGCCGATGAAACGAATTCCATGCGAGATATGCCAACGTAAATAACAGATAATAGGTCCCTTACTTACGAAGTATATGAAATATATTTGATGGGCCGTTCTGGTGCGACGGAACCGGGCGTCTGCCGACTTCCAAGAATGCGCCCGTTAACCGCTGTAACAACACTCAATACTTCTTGCGTATACCTACTACGAATATAAAAGTGGATAGGTAATAGAAAGCCCTCATTGTCTCCGAGTTGTTGGCGAGGTCGGATTCTTGAGAAATTGCGCTATCATCAACCTCCGGTAGCTGTCGATGCGGCAGCGACATTGGCTCCCGTTTCGAAGAATGTAATGTAAATTGCAATACATCAGAATGGCGATTAAAATAACTTGGACGGTTACTACGAGGGAACAATAAGGTTCGCTGTGATTGAATGTTCTGTTTTCTTTTTTCTTTTTTTAGAAGAAAAAATATTTCCTCCGGGAAGTTGTGAAAATAAACAAGAGAGAATTAATCTGCGAAGAAAATAGGTAACAAATTGCCCTTGTGTGCGTTAGAATAGTTGAAGACTTTTAATATAGCTGAATACTAGCCTAGGATCTTCTTCCTTCAGTTCATGTTGGTGTCGTGTGTGACTGATGGCATAGGATATGTTCTGTCGTCTCCAAATCTTTTTGGCATAGACGACAGACCTGATCTTCAGCGCTTTCTAGTTCCAGTAAGTGATATTTTAGGGCTACGTGGCCCGTCAGAAATCTTGGCTGCCTTTGGCGAGCCTGATCTGAGTGCTTTCGCCTGTTTTTGTCTTGGAACATTTACCCAGTACAAGATTCTTCGATTGCCCTCGGATTGCTTTTTTTATGCGGTTCCTTTGGAGACTATAAAAGGGGTTAGGGACAATGAAAGGCATGTTAGCTGCTTCTTTGGCCAGCTTGTCTGCGTAACGTGATTATTGCGTCCAAATTGTCTTAAGTTGTTTTGGGTTACTTTGCTTGGGATTGCTAGATTTTACTGATTTCTTAAATAGCACCTAATAACCTACAAACTTCAGCAAAAAAAATAATTTGCCAACCCGGATTCTTTTTAAGCGAATAAAGTCGTATGACCAACAGTTAATCCGGCTGAAATGACTTCAACAATACGACGTAATAATCCTCCAAACCGCAACTGCTACCCATCAAATTCCCTGTTTGTTTCCAGAAGCTATTCGAGTCCGTTTATTCCATTTTTTTCCCTACGCTAAAACAACACATGCAGCACTTCGCTGCTGTTTTGTAATCTCCTCCAATAACAAACATCCCAACCTTTCTGATCCACTTGACTCCGGAATTATGCGGAGACGTCAATAATTTTGTACTTAAACCGTGCGTACTGCGAAGTTATTAATAGAACCCGCATTTTAGACGGCGCATATTGATTGAGTGGCGGCGTAAATAGGAAAACGATCAACATTAACAAGCGTACGAGGCTATATTCGATCTCATGTTGTCTCGCTATCGGAAATACGATAAGGCAACGCATTTCGCGACTAAATTATGTCGGTGGTGATTGTCTAATGGGAATTACAGTTTGTAATTGCTTCCGTACAGTACGACTGATGAACTGTGGATATTATCCGGACAAAATTAATCAACCAACCCGGAATAGGTGACGTTATCTCTGTGAAATCAAACATACCGATGTGTTTCTGGGTTGGCGCCAAGAGATTTTGCCCGGAAAAAATTTGCTAAACATGCAGTATAATCGATGGACCCCAGCTACTGTTCTACATGCGGTAGAAAGAGAAATCACTATCGAGTATCGAATTTCGTTCGTCTTGTCCTTGTTAGTCGACTTGACAAGCGGGGAAAAGGTTATGCACAACACCGTCTTTTGGTGATTCGCCTTGTCGCGTGCTATTCCGAAAATGGACGAATAAGGTCGCCGTTTCGGTCCTTATAAGTTCGATTGACCTAGATTTTGACCTTTTAGGAGCTTGCATTGTTCGTATTTTATGGCGATGTGATAAATGAAAATTGTTTTGGAATTTCAATTGGAGATGTTTAGCAAGGTGCAATGGCTTATTTGAGCACATTTTCTTTATGAATTTAATTGATCTAATAAAGGAGGAACCACAATAGATCGCAGCGGGATAGGTCAAGAACCACCTCGGATAGTAATTTAATCTAATCTATTCGAAACATTACGAAACCCAAAACCACTTAAAAATGATTCATTCTCCGCAAACATAAATGGGGATTAGTCGCATAATTTTTCTTAGACATGTAACACGTTTAATGTGATCGTAGACCGATACTTTAAACAAGGAAGTTGCAAAATCGACCAAACACTCAAACCAGAATAAATGGGGAAAACGTGCGTTTGCGAAATTAGTTTTAATGTTTATTTACTTTTCTTACGTCTTTTTCGAATAAATTTACAGCCTTGAACATGTGTGCTAGATACTTAGAGAAAACCCAATGCATATTTACACCGTCAGGTTTCAGGAAAAATACGTGTAGTATACAATACGTCGTAGATATCAAGTATGGAGATTTGTTTAAATTGGCGCGGATAAATTGGGGAAAATTTAATATTGTGCGCCTTGAACAGTTCGGGAATTGTTAGAAATAAATTGAAAAACGCTGCTTAATTTGCTTTAAAATTATAAATGGTCTGATTTTTATTTAATGGGAATGGCCACGAACAGAGCCCAAAGAAAGAAAATTCTCATCCTTCATTGGTGGTCTTTGTTAGTAACCGAAATATTGCGGTCAAAATTTGTATTTTGGGCTTCTCAAGTTTTCGTTAAAGATTTCATGCCTGATCGGATTGTCCACGATCAATACGAAACTATCGAACGTTTTGTCCAAATAATGAAATAAAAAAAAATTATTTTTTTCGTATTTACAATTTGCTCGCGATTTATAATTTTAAATAAAAAAAATTCAGCTCTTCTAGCTTGATCGTCTAGATTTTTTTAAAAGAATATGGCTTTATTATTTGGTGGTAAATGTGGATATCTCTCGTTAAAGAGACAACACGTTCTCTTTAATATTTGTCGATATTCACCATAAACTTAAAGTATCTCTGTTAGAAATACAAATATTTAATTCTTCTGCTATATCTGCAGACTATTTGCGAACAAAGTACGCACAAAATAAACGTTCGATAGATTTTGGCGAATTAATCAATAATCATTTTGTGTGCCTAGTCTGATTTCCTCGAACCTCTCAATAACATCTTCAAATTAAACTATCGTTTCATGGACTTTAGATTAACGCAAATGCCTTAATGTGAAGGTGATTAATTAATATTTCATATATACGATGTTTTTTCCAGCTGTACCATTGTAAATTCCGTACCAATCACTTTCTCGATTTGAAATCGACCATCAATGTCTTCGCATTAGTTATTTCAGTTTTTTTTTCTCTCTAGCGAAAGAAGTTCTTCAGTAAAAGTTTCACTTTTCTCGAAAATACACATTTTATACATATATGTACATACATATGAGTTTGAAGTGAAATTTTGCCCTTCAGCCATATCAACTGTAAGAAAACCCGTATGGTTGTTAAAGAAAAGTTCTAAGTCAAAGTATTTCGATGTTTCCTCTATTTATACGTCTCTGGGCTCTTTTTTAACATTAAAACTCTTCAAATAATCAGTAGTGTGTTTTATCTTGCCTCTTAGGAAGATATTCTTCAAGTGTTTTCCTCCATTACGTTGTATTAGAGAGCAACATATACAGCGTGAATACGGAAGATTGTGCCTTTGTTCATGAAAATAATTTTGAGAAATCTACCTTCACAAAAAGCGTTTATTTCTACTTTTAAAACTATTGCTACATGATGTGCGTAAATCTGGTATCCTTAAAAAGCATTTTGCCAACAAACGAGGAACGACGATTTTGTTGGCAAATTTGTGGTTGATGATCGAAAAGATATTCAATGTGCCTTGCGTTTTTAACGGAAGTTGCCAGGGCAACAGCTTTATATCAGGATGACCGTAGCCCTATATTATGTTGCTCAGGTGCTACGTGTTACTCGTTCAGCAGTCTAAAGAGCCGTTCTGCGCTTTAATGAGGTCGGCAGGCCTATCAGGACGAAGAAAAGCAGCATTCTTCAGCTTTGGAGGATCGGTATCTGACTTCGGTTATGGTAGCAAATTGACTGTGCTGCTGGCTAGAAATGTGCATGCAAGCAGGTGAACAATTCGTCGACGACTAGCCGAAGCTATTCATCAAGATCAGCTATCCGCTGAACATCGTAAGATAAATCCAGATTTTGCCCAAAATTACTAGGTGACTGGAAAAGGATTTTGACTCAATGTAATATCGTGAAAAGACTTAGTTACCTAAGAGGCGCCCTAATAGTTTGGGCTGGCATAAATGGCGATGTACGTACTGAATTGGTGGCGGTTGATGGAGGTTCTAGTGTACTTGGGCACAATTTTAGAAGAGCACGTGGTTCCTTTTGCTCCGTTTACAGGGCCTAGTTTCGTCGTTCTCGGATGGTCAGAGAATGTTTGGATTAAGCCCATAGCTCGCAATTCAAACCGAATATCGCTGGAATAGACTAGGAAGACAGATTCAGGTACATGCACCCCGTCCAAACAACTTTGACGAACTTTCTGCGGCCCTTCACACAGAATGGGAGTAATTGGACCAAAATGATGTTCAAAATTTAATTAACTCCATGCCGAGACGTATGGAAACTATCAGAAGGGCCCGAGGTGAAAAACTGTTATTATTGCTTTCTTTTATCAATGAAACCTTTTTAATTTTCTAAATTTCCAAATAGTCTAATATAATTCCATAAATTAATTTGTTTTTCTTTGAAAATTTGCTTTTTATTGAATTTATATTTAAAAAGATTTTTTTTCTTTACGAAGAAAACTTCAAACTGATCGAATTTTCTACACCTGACTATACTTCCAATGATTAAGAAACTTCTCCTAGTTGAGTGAGAGATTGCATGTACACACGATCAATTTTTCCTTGTCCAAAACTCATCTACCTGGAACTCTAAAGAGCTCGATCTATGTTAGGGGTCAAACAGCGTAGGTATTTTAAAAATACCCTCAGCGGACAAGACAAAGCAGCATAACGTCCTTCGCCGGCATGCTAGACTGAGATAGGAGCGCTTATTGCCATCTGATGAAATTTCAAACCAGTGAACGTATATATATATAATTTTCAAGGACGTTTTGAACCCAGATTATACCCTTTTCTTGGTGTACATTTATACAGGATCTATTTTTAGACTCGATTACATTATTATGGAAATACCTTAAGGGTATTAAGTTAGGATTTTGTTTGAAAATCGGATGAATTTGACAATGATAAAAATAAATTGATGGCTAATAAATATTTAGAAATTCTCTATCAATCCATTAAAATGTAAGTTCCTAGTATGGCCAATGTTTATCTTTCATTTGTATATATAGGATTGAATTGCTTAATGTACATATACCGGAAGTTTGCAAAAGAACCACTATATTTATGTAAATGTTACATCGAATAAGCAATATTGGAACAAAAAGAACTATGATTAAGCTCAATTGGATGGATTGGAATAGATAGAATTATACTATGTGAAATACGGCGTTTTTTTTATGTTTTCCTTAACCAAAAAATATAATGCTAAGATAGCTTAGTTTCCTCATGGTATTGATGGAATAATTCACGGCGAACGCAACAAAAGGAGAGAAAAAAATTACACTAACACACGGACATGTTTCTGCCTACCCGGCGTCATCAGCGTGGTTTCGAGAGTAATTTTTTATCTCTACCTTCTATCGCTGTTGCCTCACAGTTAATGCCACAACTTGCTGTGCCCTCATTATTCAAGCAATGGTTCAACATGCGATTCGAAAGATTGCAATGTCTATTATATCTGAAGATTTCCAAGATATACCGCCTTTCTCGACAAAATACCTCTCAAAAAAGTTTGGCGGGCTGTACCGTCGCGATTTATTCAACAGCCATTGCATTTAAACTAAGAAAGGTATTTACAAAAACCTTAAAGTTCGGTTTTACGGACTGATACGGACAAAATCAACGTCAAAAACATCACGCTGTGAATGAACTACGTTTTATAATTTTTGTCGGTCATGGAATATTATTTTCTCGAAGACCGTAGTCCTTCGCTTTATAATTTTGGGGCAATTATGGGGAGTCGGCTGATAAATTCCGTAAGTGTCACCGCGACGTCATGATATTTATTTACATAATTTCCCAGAAAGAATGTTTTATAGCGCAAAGCGATCATTCATGTCGATTAAATTTATAAAAAGAAGCGAATGTCTTAACGCTAGAGAAACTATAGGTGTTAAAGCAAAGATGTAAAAGTAAAATAAATATGTTATATTGTTTTTGATGTATTCCTAATGCTAAAAATATTAACATGCAGACCAAATAATTAGCAAATTTATTATAGCTCGTATTTTAAGATAATGAATTCGGCAAAATTTTATTTTTATTTTAGGTCATGAGGGGGGGCACGCATAAATAAAGTCATTTGATATTATGCTCAGAACAGCGTATTCGATATAAAAATACGAGTTGTAATAAACCTCATTTTAGTTCTTTTCTTGATTTAATTTCCCTTTTACATAAAAAAAAATCAAGGATTCGGAATGATTATTTATTTTAAAACTTTTACATTTCGCGCAGTATTCAACACTTGTTATTACGAATAGCAGTTAGGCCAAAAATTAATTTTAAAAATAATTTTTCCAATTTTATTTTTTTCATCTTACAACTTAATTGCTTTGGCAACGTTTTTAATTAACTTTAAGTTGCGTCAAATTAAATTAAAAATATGTACAAATATAAGAAACAGACGTACATAATATAAATAGATTTTTTGTTTATTTCCCAAAGACTGGGAAATTATGAATTTAAGTTAAAAAATTATTTATTTTAAAATTGCCGCCAAACAAATGTTGGTACCTCCGCTATTAGATATAAAATGAAGTTAGTCGACGAGTTTAATAGAGAAAAATAAGCCGTATATTATTACAAAAGTACTTCCTGGAAAATTGAATGAAAGGAGGAAAATAATTATGGAAAAACCAAAACGTAATAATAGCCGTCACTAAAATGTATTAATCCAACACTTAACGATATCTACATCATTGCCGCCATAAATATATTCATATCAAATTGATCTTCATAAACAAAACGCTTTCATTATCTCTCACCCAGGTAGACATTTCTAAATTTCGCGCCCAATTTAACTCGGTAGTTCCGGTAATAAAGGTCATATTTGCTAATTTCATGCTACTTGCAAATACGTTCTTTATTATAGGAATTTTCCGGGAATTTTAAAAATATCTGCTTGAGCAGATCTTCATTTTTTTTTTTAAATATTTTTTCCCCATGTAGCACCGATGATTTTCATTTTGTATTTTAATCGAATTTGACTGGCAATATTTAGGTTAACCTACATAATAAGTTTTATTGTCCAAATTCTACAGACAAATATAATGACGTCACCATTTAAATTCAATACTTCGCTAATGGGCAGCCTGTATATTCTGGGATAAAAACAATTCACTGACAACGTCACTTGATCTCAACTAATTCACGCAACAAATTTTATTGCTAAATTTGACAACGTAGGAAACACAAAATAATATAAATACCCACAATCTGGGTATGAAGGGAGTATAGTTAGGGATCTTCAATAATGTAACAATATACAGAGTGTTTCCTTTAATTAAAAATTTACTACGCCACCTTTCTTATAAAAGATGCACAATTAACATTATATTACGGATGTACTATTGCTGCACCCTGTATATATATTTTTTTGTTAATTTCAGAGTAACTTGCTCACTTGATCAATACCCTGAATACGGTTCTGTTTAGGGATAATATTAGACAATTGAAACAAGCCAATTCGTAATAAAATTCAAACAATTAGGATGATATGATCGCGTAGATTTAAGAGATAAATAGCATTTTAAAGACGCCGGGTTATCAAGGTAAAGCATATTTCAGCCGCAACAAATAAAGATTACAAATCGTGTTATGAATATAAGGTACGTTACATAAACGACAAGATTAGAAGTTCAACAGGTTTTTAAATCTCGTAAAGGCGTAGCAGATGAAAAAAATGTGTTCAATTTTCTTTTGATAAAGACAAGTACAAAAAAAAAACTTACTTTTTGAACGTGCTTTCGTATTGCTTGATCTGTTTTCTGCTAAATTCGTGAAATTCCGTATAGACATTGACGATTTTGTACTTCAATTTTACTTCTTGACCATTATCCAAAGCATCATTGATCTCTTGCCTTCTAATTAGAACCGTGCTAAGTTCTGTATCACCCATTGTATTTTTTTTTATTTCGATTTTTTATTTCGTTTGTTTTTTATTCTTTCGAATAACTTCGCGAGTTGCGGGGCAAGGTTGTTCGACTTGTCAATTGTAAAAACGAGTTGAAACTGCGAGACCGTCTACCAATGCCAGAGCACGCGACTGACTGTATTTAACATCTTAGACGTATGTACGGTTCAAAACCTGCCGCTCTTTACCACGCAAGCGCTACCGTAGCGATGGTTAAATCGTATTCCTTTACGCCGTCGACGTTTTCCGCCGGGAAATTAGCGGAAAATTGCCGATGATAACTGGAATTTGCAACGTTGGTTGTTTTAGGTTTGTTATGAGTCAGAGCGAAATATTGCGCATTACTAAGTGTTAATTGACGATATTGAAGGAGTCATCATTATCAACAATATTAGTTCCTGATGATTAATATTGCGCTTTTGTTAAACTAGTCTTGATTCGGTCAAAAAATTTCTGCCTTGCTTGTTCTCAAAACAATATCTTCCTATTAGGAGAAAATAAGAAAAAGAACATTTATATGATTAACTAATTTTAACCGTCGAGCGGGCGCGCCGACGGAATTTACACCGCCATTTCGGAAAAAGTCCGTACACAGTAAAGAAGCACTTATGTATTTCGAACGTGGCAAAAATCAAAAGCCGCCGCGCGCCCGCTCATGCTGGCCAATTTTACGCGCCCGCGTGAAGAATAAGCGGAAAATTTGAAAAATGTAATGATTTTAATCCACCTGTGAAAGGATACAAGCTGATTAATAAAGTTCGCCACTTTCCGTGCGCTCCATAGGCGTCGGTATGGGAGGGGTCGTTCGGATGTGCGGTTCGTAATATATGCAAATCTGGAGGGATGAAATATGCATTTAGTTTTAATCTACTTATCGACGACATTTTATTACGTACACTACCCGACAAAAACATAGACGCGGTATCGTTTTTATTTACGAAACAAAGTTTATAGACATTATATAAAATGTAAATGGGGGTTATTAATACTTGTTATGTAAATAGTCCATTTATAGATATTTCTGGGAATTTATTGCTTTATGAGGGGTAATTGGGATTTTCCCAGATCAAAATAGGAATTTTAAATGCGACAAAAATTTAGACCCTGTGCATTTATTACATTAATATAAGCGAAAATGTTTTAATTTGATACTTCCCTTTATATGCAGCGGTTGTGCTGGTAAAGCGTACACATTTCACCGCGAGAAATTGTATTTTATAAAGTGTTTGCAATATGGGTAGAAAGAAGCAATTATCCTTGATAGAAAGGGGTAAAGTTCTAGCCTGGCACCAGGATGGCGCTAGTAAGAAGGAAATTGCTCGTCGGTTACGAAGAAGCGATCATTCCGTTAGAAATTTCCTAAAAGATCGGGAAAATTACGGCAAACCAAAAGGCCAGGGGCGACCGAAAGCTGTAAGTGAGCGGGATAAACGCATGATATTGCGGTGTGCATCCAATTCTTCTGCGTCGGCGAGAGTTATTGCAGAACAGGCGGGGGTGCAAACACACGTGCGTAATGTTCAAAGGATTTTAAAGGCGTCACCGGTAATATCGCGGAAGAAAATGTCGAGAAAACCGCCACTTTCGGCGAAACACAAAGACGCGAGGTTGAGATTTGGTGAAGAACACGTATCCTGGAAGAAACAATGGGAAAAAGTTATATTTTCCGATGAGAAACGTTTTAACTTGGACGGACCGGATGGGTACTCGCATTATTATCATGATCTGAGAAAGGAACCAAAAGTGAAAATGACCAGACAATTAGGGGGTGGATCTGTGATGATATGGGTAGCGATTGGATTTCGCGATAAAAATGGGATAGTGTTTTGCGCAAACAAAATGACATCTGTGCCGTATAAAGACTTATTGCGTGACAATCTTCTACGTTTTGGAAACCAATGGGCCGGGCGCCATTTTGTTTTTCAGCAAGATAACGCGCCAATTCATAAAGCAAAAACCATTACTGAATGGTTTAAAGAGAAAAAGATTAAAACTTTACAGTGGCCGGCACGGTCACCAGACTTAAACATTATTGAAAACATGTGGCGTTAATTGGCACGTCGCGTTTATGGCGGAGGCCGTCAATATTTCACGGTACAGGAACTGAAAACTTCAATAGTGATTGAATGGCAGAATATCCCTCAAAATTATGCGTTAAATTTATATAAATCTATTAATGACAGACTATTGGAAGTGATTAAGAACAATGGAGAATCTACGCATTACTGGTCACTCATTTGTTTATTTTTGTTTTGCTACATTTGCAACAGAGCGTCTAAATTTTTGTTGCAGAAATTGTTTAAACATTGGAGTAATAATTTATTATTTAGTTCATATATTACTGGAGGAGATATTTTTAAGTTTATTTGACTTTTACGAATAAAAACTTAATTAGATATCTTGCTAGTTTCGCAAAGAAATGTTGTAACCCTTAAAACATCTTACCGCGTCTAAGTTTTTATCGGGGAGTGTATACGCAGCACTTTGCTACGCTCGCGGGCATCCCAACCGGCCGCCAAACACATACTGGATGCGTTACTACTGCTTGCGCATATATTACCCGAACGACCACTCTCATACCTACGCCTGTGAAGCGCACGGAAAGTGGCGAACTTTACTGATCAACAGATCAAGTTGAATGTAATTAAGCTGACAATAGTACATACAGCTTATGCAACATAAATAAAGCAAGGTGCTAATAACTCTTAAAGTTATTATTATTAAATATTATATTATATATTATATATTATAATTATTACCAAAGTAATAATCATATATTTTGAGCAATTGTGGTTGTAAAAGGAAATTTTATTTTTGGAAAAAATTTATATAAATGTCTCGCAATAACCAAGATCTAATTAGAAAATTGCAGATATCAACACGAACTAAACGGCGTAATTATTAAAGTAGTACTTGCTTGTATTAACAACCCTTTTCACTTCCGGTAGCGTATAGCATGCAATCGCAATGAAATGGATGAATCATCGGTACATAACATATCAAATTAAACTTTGTACCCGATATCCAGGCAGGGAAAATTGTAATTTTGCTTCTATTAAAATAGGTAGTTGTAATAATGCGCTTGTTAATAAAAGTGATTGAAGCATGTCCAGCACGGCATTAACAAATGCTATTTTGCCATGAACAAAGCGTAAAATCGTTGAATATCGACTGGATAATGTTAGTCATCATCATCAACTTACTTTAGATATGTCATTTATGTATGATTCGTCAGACGTTACATAAATTAGCATTCAAATCATGATATAATAAAAGCATGTCCAAATACGTTAGTAGACGAATAAGTAACTCAGATGCTTTGTTTAACACCTCTTCAAGGTAAGGTCCTTGAGCTTTAGCAATTTCTCGGAAGTACAAACCTTCTATTCGAAAAGAAATCCGCAAAAATACCTTCTTCTTAAAATTCCCTTCTATACCTGACCTTACCCACAATGCACGTCTCATAGAGTTTCTAGAATTTAAATAAAGTTGTACGAAATCCTACCTTGCCTTCAAGATCTTCACAGAAATTTGTAGAATCACCTTGGCAAACTACATTTAAATTCCTTACAAAACGCAAATTAAATCTCGCGTACACGTAGCTAATTTAAATGCGTTCACTTTCACCACTTGCAATCTCATCTCATCATCGCAATAGAACAAACACAATTCTTATTATTATTCTAATCATTGGTTATTTTGTAAAAATTACGTATTCTCTCTTGCTACTTCTACAACTTTCTTTTCCGATATTATCGACAGCCAGTACACAATATACTTTCGTTTTTCTTCCAAAACGAAAGGGAAATGTTTCATTAATACATTATTTATGAGAAAAACAGATGTAAAAGGAAATGAAATATGTTAATTTTTACATAATATGTGATGCAGTGATGTAGTGTTGTTCCGTCACCTTCGACTGTGATTAGTAGAATGGTTCCTTCTTGCAAATATGATATATTTGGTATATCCAGATATTACGTTGGTGTAGCCGCGTTTAAAAAAATAATCGAAAATTGTTCAAAAAACATTGCATATGGTACTGTACAAAATTTGGAGTTTTGGTGGTTCAGCCTACATTTCACGATTTAAAGAATTAAAAAAAAAGCAAAACATAGTTTAAAGATAATACGAAAGCTTTCGTTAATAAGTTATTTAACTGTTGAAGGATTTATTCTGGAGTTGCAACATCACCATTACCAACGGCAGTTGTGAAATGCGAAAGAACGGGATTGTGCTGTTCGAGAATCCTTCGGATGAAGATGGAGAATTTTCTGAATTTTTGCTTTACAAAATAATTGTTTAAATTCGGAAACTCTTTACGGATTTGAATTGAAATAATTATAAATATCTCTGGTTGAAGTTTCTAAATCTGTGGTTTTCTTTTTCACATGCATATGATGCAACCAAATAAAGAGAATACATTTGTGATGTTTTCCTATCATCACGTTTGGTCCATCAGAAACAATAGATAAATATAAAAAAAAATGTTATGTGGATATATATAGTTTATTAAGTAATTTTTTGTGCACCTGACGACAAGACAAAGGTATTTATTCGTTAGTAGAAATGTCCTTCGGGTGATGTCGCGTAGTTAAAATTTTACTTGACGTTTCGCTGACCACGCTGTCAGCTTCTTCAGAAGATTTTTAAAGACTTTACCCATTCTTTAGAAATCTTCTGAAGAAGCTGACAGCATGGTCAGCGAAACGTCAAGTAAAATTTTAACTACGCGACATCACCCGAAAGACATTTCTACTATGGATTATGGTCGTGAAAGCCTACACTCAGTATTTATTCGTTGCACGCTCAATGTAGTCATCAATTATTAGCGACAACTTCTTGCATTAGAGATCTTCATCGACGACATTTCAAACGATTGCGGTGGTTTTCTGAGCATATTTTAGATATTACTTTTGGCAAATGATCCACAACCAAAAACGATGGATGTTCAGCAATAAATGCAGATAAGCGTATCTCTGCTAAAAATACAAATGTATTGCTTAACACACCTTCACTAGTATCTTCCTTTAATTGCTTCGTTTCTGACAGGCTCGATGAAAATTCTTTTAAGTACGGCTGTTTACGTATTATCTTCATATTTCTTTCGTATTTTAGAGATGTTATGTCTTTATTGAAAATGTTACATTTTGCAAATATTTTGCCTTTCGAACTCTTGCAAAGACATTCTATAAATTCAACAATTTTTTCCCAGTCTTTGGTTTTGTACAGTACAGGTTTGGTACAATAAAAAGATGTGAATCAGATGATGAATTCCCATTAAAAAAATAACAATGTATTAAAGAAGACAATGTTTGCATACACTTAGTAAGATCAGTAGACGGAGCAGCACTGATATCAGATTATATTTATTTTTTTCTCGCTGTTTAATTAAACAACATTTTGAGCGTAATAATTCAAGCTAGCTCGCCAATTCCATCAATTTCGATTCGAATATGAAAGCATATCAAATAATAGGTTATTATGTGGTAATTAAATTACGCCAAATAATTTAAATTATTTCTTTTTTTTTAATATCGAATTTTGCTTATAACAACAAAGATGGAAAAGAATATTTAATTGTGATGTTCGTTATCTATTGCGTTATAATTCTTATTTGCGACTAAACCTTGAAATGAAATAAAAATTACTTTCGTGCGGTGTCATCTATTGCTGGTAATTCTAATTTCGTTACTGAGGTATAAAAGTTACCTGTAATAAATAATAATATAATTCCTAATTCCCAATTTTTTTTTTTAATTTTTTGCATATTAACAATTAATTTAATGAAATTGTATAAAAATAAAAGTCAGTAACCGAAATCCATTTATCTTAATTAGATGAAAATATATTTTATTTAGTACTTTAATATATTTTTTATATGTTACGCTTGGAGGAGTATAAAAAGTACAACTGGATACGGGGGGTACAACATAGTTAAAATATTTTACGAAATAATTCAGATATTGTATAAAATTCAAATAATTAACATGTTTATAATTGTGAAACTTCTCACTATCAAACTAAATGAAATGATGTATTTTTTTATTTATATGTCAAGTACGCTCCCCGACAAAAAGACGCGGTAAGATGTTTTAAGGGTTACAACATTTCTTTGCGAAACTAGCAAGATATCTAATTAAGCTTTTATTCATAAAAGTAAAATAAACTTAAAAATATCTCCTCCAGTAATATATGAACTAAATAATAAATTATTACTCCAATGTTTAAACAATTTCTGCGACAAAAATTTGGACGCTCTGTTGCAAATGTGAAACAAAAATAAACACATGAGTGATCAGTAATGCGTAGATCCTCCATTGTTCTTAATCACTTCCAATAGTCTGTTATTAATAGATTTATATAAATTTAGCACATAATTTTGAGGGATATTCTGCCATTCGGTCACTATTGAAGTTTTCAGTTCCTGTACCGTGAAATATTGACGGCCTCCGTCATAAACGCGACGTGCTAATTCACCCCACATGTTTTCAATAATGTTTAAGTCTGGTGACCGCGCCGCCCACTGTAAAGTTTAATCTTTTTCTCTTTAAACCATTCAGTAGTGGTTTTTGTTTTATGAATTGGCGCCTTATCTTGCTGAAAAACAAAATTGCGCCCGGCCCATTGGTTTCCAAAACGTAGAAGATTGTCACGCAATAAGTCTTTATACGTCACAGATGTCATTTTGTTTGCGCAAAACACTATCTCACTTTTATCGTGGAATCCAATCGCTGCCCATATCATCACAGATAAACTCCCTACTTGTCTGGTCATTTTCACTTTTGGTTCCTTTCTCAGATCATGATAATAGTGCGAGTACCTATCCGGTCCATCCAAATTAAAACGTTTCTCATCGGAAAATATAACTTTTTCCCATTGTTTCTTCCAGGATACGTGTTCTTCAGCAAATCTCAACCTCGCTTCTTTGTGTTTCGCCGAAAGTGGCGGTTTTCTCAACATTTTCTTCCGTGACATTACCGGTGATGCCTTTAAAATCCTTTGAACGTTACGTACGTGCGTTTGTACCCCCGCCTGTTCTGCAATAACTCTCGCCGACGCAGAAGAATTGGATGCACACCGCAATATCATGCGTTTATCCCGCTCGCTTACAGCTTTCAGTAGCCCTTGGCCTTTTGATTTGCCGTAATTTTCCGGATCTTTTAGGAAATTTCCAACGGAATGATCGCTTCTTCGTAACCGGCGAGCCATTTCCTTATTACTAACACCATCCTGGTGTCAGGCTAGAACTTTACCCCTTTCTATCAAGGATAATTGCTTTTTTCTACCCATATTGCAAACACTTTATAAAATATAATTTCTCGTGGTGAAATGTGTACACTTTACCAGCACAACCGCTGCATATAAGGAGAAGTAATTAAAACATTTTTGCTTATATTAATGTAATAAATGCTTAATGTAATAAATGCACAGGGTCTAAATTTTTGTCGCATTTAAAATTCCTATTTGGTCTGGGAAAATCTCAATTACCCCTCATAAAGCAATAAATACCCAGAAATATCTATAAACGGACTATTTACATAACAAGTATTAATAACCCTCATTTACATTTTATATAATGTCTATAAACTTTGTTGTGCCGCCAGTTTTTTGCAACCAAATTGCCACCGATCGCCAAATTTTATATACGCCTATAATGGAATATTGGTAGAATAAAACCAGTTATTCTTGCAGGCTATCAGAGGCAGCGCAGTTTGGTTTTCTACTGTATGGGTACATGTTTAAATCCATCGGGAAAATTAGCATATTGTGCAGCTTTGTATGTTGAAATTAAAATTTTTGTAACTAGCGTATCTAATCTCAAATTATTGTGGCTCTTATAAACCTTAGCTCTTACGTGTGCTCCACGATTCATGTAGCAAATTTTTATTAAATTTTCTAATTAGTTCTGGCTTTTTCATACGTTTTTAAAGATATTTTTTCCAGAAAAGAAGTTGTTTAAAATTTTACTTTAGTTACTACCTAGTTTCATAGGCCCGTGAGTAAACACTTAAAAGTTATTGAATTTTGACCAGGAAGACACTGTTTCGTTCCACTGTGCAACTTTGCGTCGTCCGTAACGATATGAAACAACAATAGGGAATGCAGTTTATTTGGAGAAGTTTTTTAATTTTTCTTTCCAATTTGTATAATACAGGAATTCATCGTACAACACTAAAACTAAAGCACTAGCCGTACATCGTAACACGTTTGTAAGGGCACCCTGGAAACACAGAACACAAAATAAAAACATCCTTGATACGATCACGGAGACAAATCCCATACCTTATAGAACCCTATCAAACCAAGAGACCCTTGGATGTGCTTCACGGTCATATAGATGGTTTGACATTTCTGCAGGTGGGCTTCTCGTCCCGGATCCATCATCATGTGCCTGGAGATCGTGTCTAGCGGATAAGCTATGAATCCTGCGGCGCTCGTGACTATCTAAAAGTAACATTTGCACTAATTGTGAACATTTCCGCGAGTCTTCAAACCTGCGCCATGACGAAAAGGACGACGGTAGGTGGTTTGCAAGTGTTCTTCGTCGGTTCTCGCGGATTCTGCCGGTAGAGCTGCTTGGTGAGATCGAACAGGCCGAAGTAGAAGCCGCGATAGACGGCTATACCGATGACCGATATGATGACGCCCCTGTAGAGACCCAGTAAGCCGTTCTTCCTCCAGACGACGCGAACGCAAGAATGCAGACCGTAGAATTCTCTCGGGACTCGTTTCGTCTTGATGACGTCGCTGTAGTTTAATTTTCTGTTGCCTCGGTAAGAAAATACGATAGGGAAAATGAAAAAAAAAGTGGTTTCACACTAAACACGATAAAGACGAGACCGGAGGGTGAATTTGTCGGACGAGACTTGCAAACTTATTCTGATTGCAACGATTTTTCTAAGCGTCAGCGTATTTCTATCAAGTTCTCTTTTAAACCCAACAAGACTTCCGCAGAAACCCAAAAAAGTCATTATTAACAATACATCTGTAACATTGCGGCGTTAATTGAACACGAAGAGGAGCACCAAAGTTTGTATCGCAACTGTTAAGTGAACTGAATCAGATTTTCTTTGTAAGGCCATCACAAATGACGAAAGTGCCATTTATGGATACGTTGTTGCGAAACCAAACGACAATCATCAAATCGTTGCTGATCTGTGTTTCGATACTGACAGGATTATTTACAAAAATCATTGCAGAGTTTGCAAGTTTAGACATTTCGAAAACTTACGGTAAGTCCTGTCGTTTCCCATATCTAGGGAGAGCCTGGTCTGGCAGAAATGCAATGGGAAGACGATCGCTGTTGAACAGCCTCCAGCTAAACCACCGGCGGTAATCTTGGCTAGCGTATTTTTCGTGTAGGTATCGGTGCAGGTACCCAGGGAGCTTTTGAACACATCGTAGAACGCGAAATTTAACGCCTGCGACGGAAAATACCTAATGACGTTCACCCCATTACCACGCCATAAACTCCATATCCCCTAAGGAGAAACGAAAATACGTATTACCATCTTCAGCAATAACACTAAGCTATCATTGTCTTCAGAATTTACCTGCTCTTTAGGTACCCGACAAAAAAGATCCAATAGGCCCTTGTACGGTCTTGTCTGGCCGGTGATGATCTGATAAGCGGAGGTCTGCGTCTGCAGGATGAGCTTTGCCCGTTCGACGGGTGCCAGCAGAGTTTTCGAGATGATCGCCGCCGATCCGCTAATAACTAAGTTCAAGATGAACGTTTGAAATTCGAGCATTAACCTCTCGCAGCGCACAACGTGAACTTCAGGGTGCGCATAGCACATTGGTTGGTGGATAAGTTTTGGTCAGGAAGTCACATAGTTGAAGCGTTGAGACTCTGTCAAAAGGCGGGAGATAGGTCGA
Organism: Oryctes borbonicus; assembly: GCA_902654985.2. Lineage (NCBI taxonomy): Eukaryota > Metazoa > Arthropoda > Insecta > Coleoptera > Scarabaeidae > Oryctes > Oryctes borbonicus. The sequence continues at coordinate 4,775,226 of LR736871.1, read as the reverse complement.
CACCGCGCGCTGTCACACTACTGTCACTGTAGCGTTTTGACGATGCGATTTTTAGTTTTCGTCTATGATTGTTGTAGAATCCGCGGAAGGAGCTGAAGCCTTATGATCAATAAAATTTAGTACCAACGAACAAAAAATTCCGAAGAAAACAATGTCGTTGCCTACACCTATGCCTTCTTTTCGGATAAGAAAGTAGAACTGTAAGCCACGTGCCAATACAATGTTTGGCATTTTAAACATCTTTACCCTGAAGATGAGACATCTCTGGTTTCGGCAAAATCCTACCAGAATTGACCAATGATCACAGTAAGACGTTCTACCGTTTGAACAGTTAAATTTAGAGAATTGCATTTTTTTATTTGAAAAAATAAAAAAAAGGTATTCAGTTTTATCCATATTTATTTAATAAATTTTGACATGAATATCATATTTTGTACTAACACGTTTAATAATTAAAACATGTTTATAAGCTAAAGCAGATCCTATTCCTAAAAATGTAATTTGAAATATTTCTTAGGTTTTGGTAGCTTCCGTGTACCATAAAAACACGTCTTAATCGACTTTAATGCAACTCAAGCCGCCCCCACTTTGTTCCTTGTGCTTATATGGGTGAATATAAGCGTCATTTTCCAATAATTCATCAGAAGCCGACCAGAAACGTATTCCATACCTCTTCAAATTCACCCACAGCCTCAGAGTGAGGAAATACACGGTTTCTATCAGCGAAACAAACGAGAAACCTATAAATAGACCGAGTAGACCTCCGCAGTTGGCCATAAAGTCGGTTATACCGTACAATTCGTTTCTTTCGGAATTGATGAATTGCACCTCCTTGAATAGCAGCGTCAGTCTGGTCATTTGAATTCTGGAATTTTTGTTAAAATGGTGCGATTAGGTAGATGATGTTGGAATTATCTTTTCTTACCCGGGAAATTCGCTAAGATTGGCTTTGAACGCTATAAGTAGGTCTTTCCAATTGAAATCCGCTTGGGAGGTCTCCACGTTATAAGTCAGTGTTGTACATGCAGGTAAGCAATCACAAGAAAAATTACCTGAAGAATCTGACACCATTTTTACTGAAATGAAATAGTGATAACGACAGCTTATCTGGGCCTAAATTTATACACGTACTTATTGCATCGTTAACACAAAAATTGCTTCCGGAACCGCATATTGGTGTATTATCAGCATCTTAAAGAAGAAATTAAAAACAAAAGTGGAATTGGTGCTACATTATTACGATAATTACGTGGCATATAAAATGAAACGCATCCGCATAAATTATACGTGATATTAGTGTGGCATTCCATATTACAATTTTGCTGGCTATATTCCTGAAAATATCTCAAAGATCTCTCTTTAGCGAAATAGCAACCTCTTCTGTGAGGATCGTATTCTTGCAAAGAGGTAGAGGTCGTGATCATGTCTGGTTTCACAGCCACGATGACCTCTTGGTTAAGAGGTGCCCTGAAGAATTGGTTCCCTACTCTGGGAATTTCTCCCGGATTGTGCAAGGATACCTAAGAAGAATTTGGTTATCGAATTAGCCCCTCGTGTCAGGATCTTACTTTGAATCCTTGGACGGGACCGCGACAAACGAAGTCCTGATATTGGATGAAAGATTTTAGGAGAATTGTCAAGCCCGCTCTAACTCCTGCTGTCATGGCTCTTTTTGGAAACGTGTCGATATCTTCATCTTCCGAATATCCTCCTTCCAGAGACCAACCCTTAGAATCGTATTCCACTTTCAAGAAGTTTTTATTGTGATATCTGGAAGTGAAAGTTTGAGTCGATTTTATTCCAATCCCTTTGCTTAGCTTACACTTCGTTTCTGTAGATTTTGTCCCTGTCCAGCATGTTGAAAGTGTAACAGATGCCCTCTTCGCTTAGTGTAGGGACGAAAAGAGTATCACAGGTTTCGTTTTGCGATTGCCATTTGCATACCCAGAAAGTTTCGCTGAGAGTCGGAGCCACCTGTTGGATTTATTATTTATTTAAGTGTTAGTGATACATCGTAAGCGCTTACTCGTTCGTAGAAATCAACTACGTTTAAGTCGGTGGTTGGGCGCCCTACGTTGACGAGGTGCGGGTCGCATAGCAGAGAAATGTCTTCAAAATTATGTCTCCTATCGGGAAAAAAGGAAGATAAATAATATATAATAATAATACTATATTCTTGGTTTCCGGGTTCCGGGTTCATAACTTTTCCGTTCCATTGAGCCCTACATAAACCTCTCCGAATAGTTCCCAATCAGTGCGCAGTAACATCACTAAAGATCTCCCATAAGAATGACGATGAAACGGTTCCAATTCGGAAACCAAGAATATAATGTTATTGACGATCGCAAAAGCCTACCTAAGCGAATACATAATAATAATTTTTCTTATTTCAATCAATTGAGCTAATATTTAATTTGCTGTACAACTAAGAAAATCGTGTAATATAAATTTTAAGCAAACTTACTCTTCATCTGTGATATTTTCAGAGAAACGAGCGTGAAAGAAATGAGTGAAATTGAACATTGTCTGTTTGGCTTTAGTTTCTGGACAAATGGTGACCGCCGGAAACGGGATGTTTCCAACTGGTGTTGGGGATTGCGCGAAGCTGACGATTACCGGAGAAGTATTCCATTTGACGTACGTTTTCATTATCATATTGGCACATATGAACAAGAAGGTGCCGATTATAAACAACCAGGCGATCCTAGAAGTTTAAATGAAAAGGGTGCCGTTAGTCCATAGCTCAACGCTCCAGCAAAACGAAAAGTTGGATGATTTTTTTGCAAAACTTCTGTTATTCGATTGTTAAAGTCTGATCTTATGATTTCTTATTCTTATATTTGTCTTCCATTAAACCACAGTACCCCAATTACGTAAATTTTCAGCACAAAATCGCTCCCTCATTATTGTCGGATTCTATTCAGTGTAATTGGATTGCGGTGGCGAAGAAATTTTTTTCATCTGGCATAAATAAGAAATATAAACGTGTATTGCTTACTTTTCGATAATACTTCGTTGTTGATCACCCAAGTATTGAAAGCCATGAAGACTAGTAGAACTCGTATATTGAGAAAAATAATTCTTCAGATTCTTCCAAAACGACGGATAATTTTTCTTCGACTTGTATATAGAACTATCGCTAGGGGAAGTAGACTTTGGAATGTTGGTTTGTTCTGGGACTTCGCTCATTTTTCTGTTATAGGAAAGGCCACCCTTCCGCTAATTACCAATTCGATGCAATGGGGAGCTTGTTTGGACTGAAATAATGAGCAGCGTTGCATGTTGTATTTATAATATTTTCCGTGTCTGCGTATTTATCTACATATACTGGCACTTTTTATCCGTATTAATTATATATTAATTAAATATATTTTGTCTTTTATATTTTGTGTGCGTGTCGGTGTGTATGAAAGAGAGAGAATGTTTATCATATCAAATAGAAATAACCTAACGATGATGACCAATTCTAAAAATTAATTTAGCGTTATGCCCGGCAAGCCCTTTCTCAAGAGGACGATCTGTTGCAATCTAGTTAAAGCTAGTTTGTCAACACTTTTTCTATAAATAATTATGCTGCCAATGCGCGTATATGAACATGTAAGGTTGATCACGCCCTATATTTTTTTATAGTTTCGAATTATATGTACGTCATACGTCAATATCTTGTTCGTTAATTATGAAAAGGAAGATTCCTGTCAGAATTGAGGTGGCGCAATTTCGCGTATACATAGTTCCCACGCTATTTTCAAACCTCTTTTGAGGTTTATATTTGTCAAAGTTGCTAAATTTTTGGGTTCGACGTGGGTGATGCTCATTTTCCTCTGTCCTGTTCATTTTATTTTCCAACGTAGTCTGCTTCGAAGTCGATACACTTAGCCTAATGTTCTTCTATTCTTTGTATCCCATCTAAAAAGTACGATTTCTCCAACGTTTGCAAAATAGGCGTTTGCTTCTGAAATCACGCCAAATCTTTTTTTGCTGAGCATTTTTTTTCATATTCGCTAAATCTGGCGATCATGGGATTGTGCTACAAGTGTGTCCGCGTACATTGCCTTGATAACACAAAATTCTTTTCTTCGCCGCATTGTTGAAATGATCCAGTATGTAGGCGTAATAATCACCGTTAATTATTTTGCTCTTTTCAAAGTAATCATCCCAAAAACGCTGTTACCATGATGTTGCTGGCCGATAAACTGACTTTGCCCTTCATTGACGCCGGCTGACCACGAAAAGGCCATTGTTTGGACTGTTTTCTGGAGTGCTGTGATGAATCCATATTTCGTGGAACAATTACGAATGGACGCCAAAAGCCATCTAAATTGCGCTTTAACATCTCTTTGAAGTTGAGAAAGGTGTGTATTTATGGATAGTTTGAGAAATCGCGACACCCATCTTGCGGTAAGTTTAAAAAAATAGAGTTATTACAATTCTAACAGCACCATATCTGGCCGAGGCCAGGGAATTATCGAACTCCTCTCGTATATGATGATTCTAGTGAAGGTTAGTGATTTTATAAGTCTATTGTTTTAAAGACTAATTTTATGAATGAGAAGTTGTTATTGTTATTTCCGCTGCTTATAAATATTATTCTGCGACGTAATTTTGAATGTTGTCAGATTTTAAGTGATTTTGCGAATCAACGAACATATTTTTTTTTGAGTTAATAAAAGAAAACTCAGTTTTGTAGTAGTAGAAAGATTTTTATTTGAAGACAATGTGCATAGTTTCAAATCAAATTAAATTCTAAGACAATATTCTTTTGTAATAGGATGGAAAGTTCATTATTATTTAATTTGAGCAATGTTAAGGGTTAACCATGTATATTATCTGGAATAAGCAAAACAAATTACGAAGAAAAAATTACAAACATACAAGGTGTTTACTGTAACACTGACCAAATTCTATGCGTATATTCTACTGAAAGTAACTATAATACTGGTTTATGAACATGTGCGATATGAAGTGCTTCATAAAAAAGAACATTCTAAATGCAAGAAGGTTTTAGTACACCAACATTCTTTCTGCAACGGTGCCAATTTGCTGTGTTTTCCAAAAGAACCTTGTAAATGATTATTCTTCAACACCATGCCAAAGCTTCTTCCCGTACATCTTGACGTTGCAGCCGATTCTTAAAGTCAAGAAATAGACCACTTCCATCAGCGATATGAACGAGAACCCTATAAATAAGCCTAATAAACCACCGCAGTAGGCGATGAAATCCATCGAACCAAACATTTCTTTTCTTTCCAAAGGGATATATTGCTGTTGCTTGAAGTAGACATTCAAAAATGAACGGGACGTTCTATAAGAACAAAAGAAATAAGTAATTAAAGAGGGAGTTCTTGATGTCTCACCTTCTAGATTTACTACCCGAGTTCATGAATTTGCGCCAAAAGTAATCGGTTTGGGTCGTTTCAAAGGCGTACTCTACCGAAGAACAAGATGGTAAACAATCGCATTGTTCGTGTACGTCATCTAGAAATCCGACGTCTTTAATTAAATCCTTCAAAGCTATCATTTCCGGCGTCAGATTCAGATTTTGCGTGCGCGTCATAAAACTGGATAGTAGATCTTCGAAAAGGCTTGTGAATCTCCGCAACTTAGGTCCGCAGATGTACTCAGTCGTATTCGTTTCTAAAATTTGCATAAAAATAAATACCCTTCCGACATTCTTGGCGAATATTGCTGGAGTATACTAAAGAAACACTTGAAGAGGATACTCGCAACAAACAATGTTGTATAACATGCAAACTTACGCGGTAAGAAGAAGTCCAAACAGCTTAAGCCATAACTCTGTAGATACATTAAACATTCCATCTCGCAGTTCAGTTGGGAATAATGTCTGAAAGCCTCCAAAACCCTCTCTTCATCGAAAAAGCATTTTCTTTGATGCGATGGGTAAGATTTCAAATCCGCTTTGGTAACTATCACTTCCGGCGTGACCGCCGCGAAAACGGCTTCCTCGAGCGGCACAAGAAGCTGGTTATGAGCTTGGGTGGGTAGCTCCGATGGATCGTGAAGGGTAACCTGTTGGAGCTAAGTAATCTCTGAGGTTAAACCGGTTTCGAAAGCTTACTTTATATCCTTGGAAAGGTGAATCGCATTTGAAGTCCAAATTATCTACGAATGTCTGCAGTTCCACTTCCAATCCGTAATTCGCCCCTGAGCTTGAAGCCCTCTTAGGATAAACAGTTGCGCAACTATTGGTGAACGGTTGATTGAAGCAGACGGATTTTTGTGCTTTGTTGAAGTCTGCGAATTGTTGCCTGCGCGATAGGAAAATCACGTAAATCAAGTAAAATTATTTTTATTAATTGTACGTAGAAATTCAAAAATCATCGTGAATCACTAGACTCTAGACTAAGTTATCCCGCGATTAAATACTTCATAGCCATAATTATCAACAGCAAATTTTTATAAGCGGCCAAGACTGATTCGCCTGATTCTACTTTGCCTAAACAATATTGATAAGCAGCTGACTTCGAAGTGATATTAACAAAATTAGAATCGTTCAAACTAAAACGGTGTAAAACTCACACTCCGTCGTTAAACATTTCCTTGTGGTCGAGGATATTGAACGAGTAGCAGAGGCCATTTACCGTGAAAATCGGGGTGAATATCTCACTGCAGTTATGTGTAATGCCCGAGAATTTGCACTTTACAAGTATTTCGTCGAAATTAGGTGTCACCTGTATAGAAAACAATTACGTTGTAGGAAAAATTGATTAATGGTGCTAAATTAACGGTCGTAGTAGCGAAATTGGTTACTTACGTTACGGAAGAAATACAAAATATCTTTATCGAAATATTGGTGTTCTCTTGATATCGGCTCGTGTGTCCTGTTGCAAATCATTGACATGTATTCGAATTGAAGAGTCCTAAAATGGTGTTAAGGTATTAATCCTGTTGGTTTAAACGACAGAAAATGTTAAATCTAAGCTATGGGATGATGGGAGCCAAAGGAAATCAGAACTGCAACAAATGAGAAAATAGGGAATAAAGAGTATACAGAGTCAACTCCACAATCTCGGAAAATAAAGATTTTCCAAAGTAACCTTTTAGCTTTTTAAGAGGGCCGGTATAAATGCAACCTAGGTATTAATAGCCTAAAATCAACCATCTTCTCGTTATAGCAATTTTTGGAACTGAACTGCGATCGATATTAATTTTGCTATGACAGAAACAAGTTGGTACAATTATAAAATAATGATCTAGATTTTTTCAAGCTGTCGCCTAAAAAAAAATTTTAATGGATCGAATTTTTTATACCTACCCGAACCTGCGGAGATGACACTCTGTATATTAAAAAAAAAAGAAAAAGTTATCCAAGAACTTACTCCGTTTCCGTCAAATTCATTTCCTCCGAAAGAACCAAATCCATCATATTGGGATACGAGTATAGTTTAATATCAGTCTTGGCTTCTGGACAAATTGTAACGGCCGGAAATGAAATATCGTGAATTGGCACTTGACCGGTGCCGATGGTCACAAAAACAGGCGAAGTTTGCCATTTCTCGTAGGTTTGCACGACGTATTTCGTACAGGTTACCACCGACGCAAGCCAAATTGCTAACCAGACAAGCCTGTACGAGGTAAAGCATCGATTAAAATTAATCCAAAATTAATCCAAAATGATCGGATCATACCTTTCGAAAGTACTCCTTTTCCTATCGCCAATATATCGAACGCCATGCACTGAAGTAGTTCCGGTACATTCTTCGAAATATTTGGATATATCTTCTAAGGTTTTTGAAATAACCATTTTAAGAGGGTGTTGATGCCGTACCTTTTACTATAAATTCGTTGTTTTAACTGTGAAATAAATAACCTGCAGTTTTATTGTATCGATTTCGAAAACGGCATTGTACTAGCGTTGTAATTAAGGTAGCGTGGAAGGTTGTTTTGGGAATTAATTAGGTAAATTAAATTTGTTACATTTTAGTCTATTGTGACTCGTTGTTATGTTATGGATTAAAGGAAAAATTACAAACGTTTTTTTTATTATTTAATTTTTTTTTTATTATTATTTAATGTTATATTTATATCTACATAAAATAATAGATATCTTTAATTTCAGATTGAAGTTGGATACAACGCTGCGGGTTTGCAAAATAGTTAGCACCTTTGACGCAGTTCCTCTTAGAAGTATTGCAAACAATATGAACCATTGGAAACTAGGGCTAAAACTAGCTGAAGTTGCCGCAGTGCATTTCAAACTCGTAGTACACTATCCGACAAAAACTTAGACGCGGTATCGTTTCTATTTACGAAACAAAGATTATAGACATTATATAAAATGGAAATGAGGGTTAATTAATACTTGTTATGTAAATAGTCCATTTATAGATATTTCTGGGTATTTATTGCTTGATGAGGGGTAATTGAGATTTTCCCAGATCAAAATAGGAATTTTAAATGCGACAAAAATTTAGACCGTGTGCATTTATTACATTAATATAAGCAAAAATGTTTTAATTTGATACTTCTCTTTATATGCAGCGGTTGTGCTGGTAAACTGTACACATTTCACCACGAGAAATTATATTTTATAAAGTGTTTGCAATATGGGTACAAAAAAGCAATTATCCTTGATAGAAAGGGGTAAAGTTCTAGCCTGGCACCAGGATGGTGTTAGTAAAAAGGAAACTGCTCGTCGGTTACGAAGAAGCGATCATTCCGTTAGAAATTTCCTAAAAGATCCGGAAAATTACAGCAAATCAAAAGGCCAGGGGCGACCGAAAGCTATAAGTGAGCGGGATAAACGCATGATATTGCGGTGTGCATCCAATTCTTCTGCGTCGGCGAGAGTTATTGCAGAACAGGCGGGGGTACAAACCCACGTGCGTAATGTTCGAAGGATTTTAAAGGCGTCACCGGTAATATCACGGAAGAAAATGTTGAGAAAACCGCCACTTTCGGCGAAACACAAAGAAGCGAGGTTGAGATTTGCTGAAGAACACATATCCTGGAAGAAACAATGGGAAAAAGTTATATTTTCCGATGAGAAACGTTTTAATTTGGACGGACCGGATGGGTACTCGCATTATTATCATGATCTGAGAAAGGAACCAAAAGTGAAAATGACCAGACAATTAGGGGGTGGATCTGTGATGATATGGGCAGCGATTGGATTTCGCGATAAAAGTGAGATAGTGTTTTGCACCAACAAAATGACATCTGTGACGCATAAAGACTTATTGCGTGACAATCTTCTACGTTTTGGAAACCAATGGGCCGGGCGCAATTTTGTTTTTCAGCAAGATAACGCGCCAATTCATAAAGCAAAAACCATTACTGAATGGTTTAAAGAGAAAAAGATTAAAAGAAATGTTGTAACCCTTAAAACCCGTAAAACATCTTACCGCGTCTAAGTTTTTGTCGGGGAGTGTAACAGTGTATAATGGCTGGTTTAGCCCAAATTGACATCGCTAAGATTGCAATAATAATCAAAGATGGTCGATCTTACAGGGGTGTTACTAACTTCATTATAAATTCCCTGTAAATACAACGGCTAGTAGATAATCAATTTATATCGTTGTAAATACATCGAAATAAATCCCAGGCAGCAATTGAAACAAAAAAATAATAATTTTATTTATTTTCTCTCCATAATATATAGGTATTAAAATATATGCGTAAAAAATAAGGACATATAAAAAATACAGTTACATCTTAAAAAATGTACATTTAGGATCGTATCCGCATCTGAAGAATTAGCTCAGAACATAACTCCATACCCCAATCTCGAGGAGAAGATTGGCGTAATATGTTAGCAACACAGCTTCCACACTCACATTCCTGATAATTTTCCTAATTTTCCTTGGTCCATAACAAGTACTAGCAAGTCTTCCAGCCAACGCTTTAACATGGTTCTCCCAGTACAGGTTCGTGTTAAAGATCCAGCCTTGGTGCGGTGCATTATCGGAGAAGGTAAGTGCACTTCGCTCATGAAAACCAAAATTGGAACAATGCTCAGAGAAGTTTTGTTCCCAAACAGGGGCCGTTTCTGTGGCCCCAGGAATTAGCAGAGTTAAATTCAGTACATGTGTAAAGAATAACACTCTAAGGGAAAATAATATAAGAAAAAACCAGAGACAACAAAGTCACTAAACTACAAACAAAAGGTAGTTTAACAGTGACAAAAGGTTGTCGTAATAGTTAGGGAGCTGGTAACATTTTTCTTTTATAACAATAAGTACAAACATGAAATTAAATTATTTTATTATCTTTTTTTATTTACATTTTTATCATGATTAGAATCTCTTATAAAATATAAAAAAGAAGGCAGACATAGAAGTTTCTAGTTGAAGGTTTAGTTCTAAAAATAAATATTTGGATTTTCCATTTTTATTTTATTACGTTATTCATTTTTTACACATTACAAATTTCTCCCTCATTTTCATCTTCACTACTTGGTTGATTGACTTCCTCCTCTACCAATTTTACGAAGAGAGAAGCCCAGATTGTCTGATTCATCAACGCAGAACCAACCGTGCCTACACATAAAATTCCTTTTATGTGTAAGCGCGCAATAATTTTTAGAAATTTAGCCCTTAAGAGGTGCATCGCCGCAAAGTAAATTAAGACAAAATCAGTTATGTTTTGTAGACGCAGGCCCTCTTACCATTGGACCAAGGAGCCGGTAGTTAAAAAAAAAATAAGTAATTTTTAAGATGTATTAATTTAGAACTATTTTATGTGCTTAAAAAGCTGAATGAATTTTTATAAAAAGCAGGATGATATGTTTTGTTATATATTTATGGATAAAATCCAATTGTAAATAAAGTAAATCACTCAGAGGTACTACAATATCAACAATAAATCCATAAAATATTTTAAGACGTTTCATCTGGTTCCCAGGTTTGTTTAGATAATGCGAATGAAAGGAGAAATGATCCAATGCAAACATTACATTCCTGCTTATAATTAAAAATAGACTTAACGTCCTTGCTCGAAACCAGTTTCGTTTATTTCGGAAATTCGTATCCATTGGACGGAATTGATTGAAGTAATAATAACTGCACAAACACGATATTAAATTTATTTCTCGTAAGAATAACACAAACGGATTTATGGCTTACAAAGTATACTGGTTACATCAGGCTTTTAAATTTGAGTACTTCGGGAGTTTGTGAAATTCGATCTTCAGACTATAAAAGATAATGGAATATATGCGGTATATTCCATTTAAACTATTTTCATTGCGGATTCCCGTACCACATCTTCCTCCCAAACAATTGAACATTGCAGGCAATCCTCAGCGTTAGGAAGTATACTATTTCCACGCATGATATGAAGGAGAATCCAATGAACAAGCCTAGCAATCCGCCGGAATACGCTATGAAATCCATCGCACCAAACATTTCTTCCCGTTGCATTGGGATATAGTAAGCATCTTTGAAATGGATATTTATTAGTGAGCGGTATTCTTTGTCTCTGCAAAAAAAACGATCCAAGTTAATGGTTTGAAAATACACAAAGCGTTAAAGAAAATATTTATGGACAATGGGATCAAACACAAACTTCATCTATTGGCGTTGCTCTTGCACCAGAACATGTGATTCTTGTTCGGAATTCATCCAGGGCACTGTTTAACAATACCAACGAACCTGTTTGTAACTGTTTAGATATTTCCATAAGAAATGTTCTAGTTTGTGCAAGCCTGTTAGCAAATATATTTTCATCCAACGAAAAAAATTATTGATACATCTCAGACTTACTTCAATCGTTCTTGCTCTCCAAAATGATACCAATAGTAATCAGTTTGAGTCGTCTCGAAGCTATACTCAATCGACCTGCAAGATGGTAAGCAATCGCAATAGTTTGAAGCCTGCTCCACCAAATCCAAACTTTCTATAAAGGCTTTCATTATCAAATCTTCTAACTGAAGATTTAGAAGCGTCGTATTCGAAATGTATGTCACCAAAATCTTTTCTATGGATTTTATGGCTTCTAATTTTTCAGCGCCGCATATTGGTATTGATTGGTTCTTATCTACGTGAAGAGAGAAGATAAAGAAATTTATTCTTTGAACAGTGTTAATTCTAAGACGAAGATTGTTCGATAAAAAGATTATTTTCAACAAGAGACGCACATAATAAAATTTCAATAGTAGAAGGTCAGGTCGTATGAAATTTATTATTAAATTGCTCGAGCATTTGAATTTAAATTTGTTTGTTTTAAATTTAATTTTGTTTTCAAGGCTATCAAATGTTATATGATGCCAAAGAAAGGTGTATATTGTACACGTACACTGGCATTTCCAACGATATGAGAAATATGATACTTACAAGCCTTTATCAAGAGCGTTTTTTCAATCGATCGTTAATAGTCTGTAATTTTTTCGCTTCTATTAAATAAATTTACTCTGGATATACACAACAGCCAAAATATCTGAGATCTTGATCCAAAATATTCTTTAATTATTTTAATACCAATTTTTACACATCCCAACTTACGTGGTAGATAGAAATCCAGACAGTGCAAAAGAGTTTCCATCAAATAAATTAAACATTCTACCTCGCAATTGCTTCGACTATAATAATTCAAACTAGGCAGAGTTTTCTCGTTGTCGAAATAGCATTGGCGTTCCGAAGCTGTATATGCTTCCAAATTCTTCTTGGTCATAATTACTTCCGGAGAAACCGCAGCGAAAACTGCTTGGTTTAGCGGCACACGAAAATAGTTCTGGTTCTGGGTTGGTAACTGAGATGGATCATGAACGAGGACCTGCGGTACAAGATTAATGCATCAAATTAATTCTTTCCTTTATTAGAAACATACCTTATACCCCTGTAAGGGACTAGCGCATCTATAATCTATATCCTTCGTTTTAGTCCTCAATTCGACAACCAATCCAGCTTCGAAACCAGAAAACGAAGCTCTTCTCGGATAGGGAAATTCGCAATCAGGCCCAAATGTTTCGTTAAAGCAATCCGATTCAGAAGCGGTGTAGAAATTTTGGAAATATTGCCTAGAACCACATGATTCGACAATATCGCGAGCATGTAATATTTTTGGAGGATATCCTTACACGTCTTTGGAGAATAGTTCAGATCTATCCAAAGTGTTGAACGTGTAACAAACGCCGTCCTTTGTGAATATCGGGGTGAAGATTTCCTCGCAAGATTCAGGCCCGTCGGAGAATTTGCACTCGACGAAGGTTTCGTTGAAGCTTGGTAAAATCTGGAAGTGAATGAGGTCCAATTTGGGTTGTCTTATTTATGCATTTGCTGAAGGTACTTACGCTGTAGAGAAAATTGTAGATGTTTCCGTCGAAAGATGGATAAACATGGTCACTTGATTTGGCATGGCTTCTATTGCATACTACTGACATATATTCGAATTGTAATCTCCTATAAAAGAAGAAGAAAAAAAAAGAGTTTTTCGTTGTTCGCTGATGTTTTAAAATGTTGATAACACGCCAAATGAAAAATCGATAATAAAGCCCATATAACGAAAGGTTCAAAAGTTCAAAGGTTTCAGGCAAAAATAAGCAATGTTGCTATCTCAGTAACCGTTAACCGTTACTCATATCGATACTTACTCTGTTTCATTCAACTGGGTCTCATTATCGAAAGCCTTGTCGATCCACTGGGTGTAATAGTAAAGATCAGCATCAGATCTTACTTCTGGGCATATAGTAATTGCTGGAAACGCGATGTTATGGATAGGAACCAACCCAGTTCCAATAGTGACGTATACAGGGGAACTTTCCCATTTCCTATAGGTTTGTAATACGTACTTGGTACAAACACTGACCGACGTAGCGACAATCACCGCCCATACCAATCTGTGAAAGCAGATTTACGAAGATTACTTGACCTTCCTCCTCACTTAATCAATTAATTGGCAATTTGTAGTCTAATTTATGGTGCCCACCTTTCGAAACAACTGCGCTGTCTGTCGCCGACGTACTGCACACCATGGATAGAGGTAGCGCCTGTGCACTCCTCGAAATATTTCGCAATGTGCGTAAGCGCGCCACGACCTCGATGCTTGCCGCTGGACGCGATGCTCATGTTGTCCGATAGCCTATTGGGAACTGAGGTTTTAGCATCGAAATCTCGCTAGAAACATTAAATCGCAAAATTAGAAACATTGAGACTGTATACAAGGTTTTTCTAAATAGTTGCCGTTGAGATTTGCGCGTAAAAAATATTATTATTCCATGAGGAAAATTAAATTCAAATACGTCCAGAGATGATAATTACACGAAAACAACAGCAGAGGGGTAACTGGTGGGACAAGGAATGGTAAACAAGGTAACATAGATAGAACAGAAACAGAAAAAAGAAGAACAGTATGCAAGAGTAGAGTCGTCACAGACTGCATTAATTAGGGGAATGGCGGCAGTGTTAAAAGATAAGATAGAAGAGTTTTCCATTTTTTTATTCCATTGTATTGAATGGTATTAAGCAAAGAGGATCTATATTAAACGTTGTACCGTGATCCAAGAAGTCTAGTTTGAGGATCTGTGTTGGCCACAATGGAAAGGTCTTGGGGATCAGTTTTGGGACAATCCAATTTCGTCAATCTTCTGGTTTCTAGGGTTAAAGAGAATCTAGCTTGGAAGAATGAACATTGTCAGATCTTGGCCAGTAGAGTAAGACTACATGGGGAATATTGTGTGGTGATCATCGACTGCATAAAGTATCTTTAGTCCAGGATGCTAAAATTAGATAACACTTATCGAAAATTAAATTGGTTTCTGGTAAGATTTTATCTTCTTTTTTGCAGAACTTATTATTCCAGAAATAATAAGTTCTGCAAAAAAAAAAGATAAAATCTTACCAGTTTTCTCAACAATATTAAACAAATTTCAAATAAATCTATTTTTGGATTCTTTGGTTTTTGGATAGCGTTCACTACTTACCTACTTCTGATCTTGTCGGGATAATACTTTTCAACTGGAAGCAACCAAGAAGCAGCTTAAATATAAATGAGATCAACCTGTTGACAAACAAATGAACCGCGACATAGTTTCGATTACATCTGAAACGATAATCGCGCAAAACACGCTTTTTTAAATGCAAAATTGCGTGTGCAGCTTTACATATTACCGCTCTTTGCACGCTGTTGTCTCGGCAATTAACATATTGCATTTATATGTCGTACATACGAGGGCAATCTGGAAAGTGATCCCACTCGTAAAAATATTCTGGTGATATAAGATACTTTTGAAAATTTCAGCCCTGTTGAACGCTCTTCTAGTAGCGCAGTTGGTTGGCTGATGGTTGGCCTTACGTTGGCGGATCAATTGCCAAGCATTGTAAACCTGTGACGTTACGGTTGGCATACAACAGCGAGCCATTTTGTACGGAATGTCCGTCAAAGGTCGGTACACGACGTTCACCCAAAGATCAAGTGTGCAAACGGAAAGAACGGTTCATTTTTTTTACCGGCCGAATCTCCGGATTTCGGGGTACAGCCCCCACGATTTTTAGATTTTTGTAATTATTTTTTGGTTAAAAGATCATTTGAAGTATATTACGTATTCAAGGACGACGTAAATTATTTTTGGGAAAAATAGACAATGGGGGGCAGGGGTACCTTATACGTCTCAAATTATAATTTTTTTTATGAAAATGTATTTTGAATGTAAACTGGCAAACCTGTCAGGCTATTGGCGTGTCATACATAAAAAGATGAAATATAGAGCTTTGAAGCTTTTATTGTGTATATAATGTATAGTATAGCATCGGTAAAGTTCATCAAACGATGTTAGACAACCGTAGAATTAAGGTTAGAGAATCAGCAGAGGTTGAAGGTCTCGAAAGAACGTGTTTGTCCTATATTAACTGAAGATTCTGACATGGGAAAGTTAGGTAGACTGTACATGCAATGAAATGATTTTCAAAACCTTGTTGAAGCAGTTTAAGCGAAATTTTGCCAAAACACAGTCGAAACAGCGGAGAATCTGCTTCGAACTTTTCAGACTACCCTTGTAATGTCTCTAATATCTATTCCTTTGTGGATATCCCGGCGATAATTGGATTGAAAAGAAGTGTGTACGCGTAGGTTGGCGAGGTTTAAAGCAATATCTCGTTACCGAAATGTTGGAA
The DNA here is from genome assembly GCA_902654985.2 of Oryctes borbonicus. NCBI lineage: Eukaryota > Metazoa > Arthropoda > Insecta > Coleoptera > Scarabaeidae > Oryctes > Oryctes borbonicus. The sequence continues at coordinate 4,759,162 of LR736871.1, read as the reverse complement.
TGAATACGGAAACTTGCAAACTAAACATGCGATAGACCAATCATATGATGTAAGTGATATGGAATAAATTTTTTTCCAAAGCGAATTTATTTTAGAAAGATCTGGGGCAAATTCAGAATGTTGATCGCAAAATTGAAGCTGCTAGCATAGAAGCGTTGAAATATGGAAAATTAAAAAACATCGTTTGGATTTGTTAGAATAATTTATTTGATTTTGTTCATTTGTACGTATTTCCCATTGATACATCGAATGCACGTCGAAATCATCGACATTAAGCGCGTGACGAGATGACATAAATTCATAAGCAAAGAAAACGTTGCTATCTTTTCGAAACATACAAAATTTATTGTTGTTGAGGACCGCGGTCATTGTTTTCTTTTAAAGAATTTATGCAGCGCCCCAGAAGAAGTTCCACGCAACTCACGTCAGATTCGCGCAATTACGACGCGGTTTCAACCGGGAAACCTAAATTCTTCAAAAGAAAAATACCAAATTTAATCCGATAACGTTTGCTCGGTTTCTTTGCCTTTCTCCGGATATCCAGCCCAAGATTTCTTCCCAAAGAGGAACACATTACACACAGGCCGGAAGCAGATGAAATAAATGAGCTCCAGCAAAGCTATAAACGAAAATCCCGTGAATAATCCCAACAAACCGCCGCAGTATGCTACAAAATCCATGAGTCCAAACATCTCCTTCCTTTCATACGGAATAAACTCTGCATCTTTGAAATAGATGCTTATTTTCGAATATAGAACGCTATCGCTGCGGGAAAATATCGAGGTAAATACGAAAATTGGGATTTCCTCGCGGCAATCTTACTTGTTAAGATCCGACGTTTTCTTATCGTAAGGGTCGTAATCAGTCTGGGTGATTTCGGCGTGGTACTTTAGGGATTTGCAAGATGGAAGGCAACTGCAGATCTCCTTAGCTTCCGGAGGTAAATATACGGTGTCTAATTGTTCTTGTAAATAGGTTGGGATGTTCATGCTAGTATTGGCGAGATGGTTCATGATATGGTGGCCCAATCTTCTTACAGTGTAAGTAACTGTTCCGTTACAAATTTCAGTGTCGTGTCTGGTATCTACAATTACATTATTATTGGCAATAATATTTTAATACTTGGAACAATTGAAGCGTTTTTTAATTGATTTTTTTTTGTTTTTGTTTAGGTTATTGTTTCTAAGCATATTCTGATATCTTATGGGTAAAGAGATTCTTTGGACAAATCACATACGTGGCATATAAAAATCCGCACATTTCCAATATAACTTGACCAAGTACAGATAGCATTCAGCTTCGCAATTCCTCTGGGTGTAATATTTGTAATGTGTCAAGTTCTTTTCATCGTCGTAGTAACACTTTCTTTGCTCCATGGTGTAACTTCTAAGATTCTCATCCGTAGTGATGACTTCCGGAGTCAAAGCAACTGTTACACTCTCCGTTAAGGGTACGTAGAAGTAATTATTCTTGATGCTCGGAAGTTCGTTGGGTTGGTGGATGATGACCTTAAAATTAATAAAGGATCGATTCAAAACTGCGTGATTTTTAAACAAAATTACCCTGTGTCCTTTCTGTACATCTATGCAGGGGTTCAGATTACCTCTGGGTACCCTCATGAACACCTGCAAGCCAGCTTCTACACCCGGAGTTGTTCTGTAAGGATAGCTACTCCGGCAGGAGGTATTGTAATCATCGTAACAAAAACTGCTTCTGGCCGTATTGAAATTTCTGAAAGGTATCCTGAAACGAACAATTGATTCTGATTCTCTGAAAATGGATCTTCTTCGGAATCACTCACACTCCTAATTCAAACAAGCTGGACCTATTAAGGCTGTTGAACGTGTAGCATACACCCTCCTCGGTAAAAGTGCTGGTGAACAGATCCGAGCAACGTTTCTGATTGTCAGCGTTCCATTGGCAACTCCAGAAAATATCATCTATAGTCGGCGTATTCTTATAAAGGAATAGAATTAAATTTAAATTACAGAGAAAATGGCATACATTACATGGCAAATGTATTCTAAAGAATCCAAGCCGTATTTTTCTTGATATCCGAAATCTCTTTGAAATTCGTTATAATTGCTGTATTGGCACCACATCTGGGCATGTTTAAAAGATAGTATTCTGTGAATATAAAAGAAATTTTTCTTCTAATCTTCAAATCATTGCCACAATTATTACTTACTCTTCCTCTGTAATGTTTGTGGTGTCGTTTCTACCAATTTTTTCCATAATTTGGACTAGATTCGGGTTAACCTTTACTGCTGAACATATGGTTACCGCTGGAAAGGTAACATGTTGTATGGGTAATTGGGTAGTACCTACCGTCACTAAAATGGGTGTGGTTTGCCATTTTTTGTAAGTTTCATGCACGAAATATCCACAGATAGCTATAGAGATGACGATGGCGATCAACCAACCGATTCTAAGAGATGAGGCTTGTTATTATCGAAGAAAATAATTATTCCTTATTTTAGTGTTTCTTTATTGTTGTTAAATATGTATTTATTTATAATATCCCAACAAACAAAAGGCTGCGAGGAGAATTTTATCCTACTTAGTGGCTAAAATTACCCCCTCCCTGCCGTCTTCGAAGTAACAGGAAAAAGAACTTGTCCAACATCTTACTAGGAAAAAAACCCTAATTTACATAAATTATCTCAATCTTACCTCTCAATCCAAGTTCTATCCCTCTCCCCCAAATATTTAACGCCGTGCAAAGACGTGTAACTCGTACATTCCTCGAAATAGTTTCTCAAATTCCGATATTTCCTCTTCGATAAATAACATTTCCCGATCCTACCTCTAGCATTATCGCCGTTAGTTTTTGCCATTGCTTCGTAAAATCCAATTTTTCACTGTGTTTCAATGTGATCTGAAACAGGCGATAGTAGGAACGTTACTAGCTAAGTAAAATTGATAATACCCCTAGGAAGTGTGAAATTGCGTAAACATTTAAATAATTAATGATGGCTGTAGAAAATAATTTATTTATTTGGACTTTTAATTAATTAATCCTTATCTAATTCGAAATTTAGAGCTTGGATGGAGTTTTTCGTATTAGAATATTCTGAAATTGAATGCAAATTTATTGAAATGAATGAACCGCTCCGGGGTACTTTTACTAATTAGTAAGCCTGCAGAAACGGGTTGCGATTAACGAAATTAGCAGAGACTAGACAGATTCGTGTTTATTTGTCTCATAAGAAAGGGTTCGCGTTGCCTACTGACGAGTCCGTATAGTCTCTGCTAATTTCGTTTCTGCAGGCTTACTAATTAGGGAATATATAAACTAATTCTAAATAGTTTTAGTAATTTTACCCATAAAACATTTCCTTCTTTAAAATTTAGAATTTGATACCACATCGTATTCAGCCTGGCGATATGCTCAACAAGTTGAGTGAGTCATTTTAAATGGTCATTCCAAAAATTTAAGTTCAAAAGGAACTAGTATTCACATTGTACTTTATTGTTAACATCGTGAAAAATATGATATTCGGTCTTATGACCATTGAGGAACAAATTTGTTTGGATTTGCAATCTGCCATGGATGTTTTTGCAGAACACCATCTTGCTGTCCGGATCATCTTCCATCAATTCAGGGCTGAAATAAATTTTACGGTGTTGACATTTCTGAGCATTCCTCAATTGATAATAGACAGAAAGGTGTTGTTCTTCCCGATTTAGGTCGATTTTTTACGTAACTGCAGATCCAATCTTGGTTGAATTTATTGAATAAAACTTATCACTAACGCTACTTATCTCCATAGCCACATCAAATTAACACGTATTTAAACGAACAGAACATAAAAATAAATAATAAGAGGAAATTTAGTCATAACGAAGATGTACTGAAACGATCATTCAAAAAATACAAAAAATTATAAAGTATACTGCTTAAAAAGAAAATCTGTACGTCACTTCCGGCCAAACCGGAAGCGAAATAGTAAAAGTGGAATCATTACCTGGATTTTTCTCCAGTTTAACAGGGGAATTCCCGGTCTTACTCCAAACCCAATGGGTCCCCACAAAGATACCTGCGTAATTCCTAACTCTGGATAGTATTTTAAAATTAATTATAATTCCATCAACCAAAGATAATGTCAGGGTGTGTTTTGTTGAAAGAATAAAAAAAAAATTTTAATTTAAAAATATTAAATAAAAAAATCTCAATAAACACATTTTCGTTGATTTAACAACGGATTTCTGTATGTTTGGGCATCTAATGAGTACCCGGTTTTAAGATGGTAAAATCGCCTTAATACAATACAGACATTTTTTCCCCAAAAACGGCATTTTAATGTGGTTTTTAAAGAAAATAAACGATTCAAACTTACCCAATAACAAAGGCATATTAGCCTCACTAGATCTAATCCAAATGTACAAATATTCGTATTTTGTTATAAGGGAAAAGAAAAATGAATTTAGCTCAACAGTCTGTTAAAAGAACTAAATTTTGTTTATTAAAATAAAAATTAATATTTATATATTTTATCGATGATGTCACGGTAATATAATTACATTTATCAGCTACATTTTAATAACATTCTCAAGTTTGCATTTAGGAAACGTAATTTTATTTTAATACACGAGTTTCTTATTTTTCTAATTTGTTTCTATTTGTCTTAAGTTGCAGGAAATAAATTTAAAAATCATTTAAATAATTTAATTTTATTCTAAAATATATGTGATATTCCTAAAATAATGCCATCTATGTTTTACTAGTTAAATTATAAAATTACCACAGCAATAAGCCTGCAAAAACGAGTAATTTCCTATATTAGAATAGACTAGACAGACTCGTGTTTTGTCGACTGTCGGGATAGCCAGTAGGCAACTCGAACATATTTTCATGAGACGAATAAACACGAGTCTGTCTAGTCTCTACTGTTTCGTGAGGCTCAACTCGTTTCTGCAGGCATCCTCGGCAATGAAGATCCCGTTTTTAAAGTAATTCTATTAGCATTGTAGAAAATATTGTATAGATGTCACTAGTATGCTTATTTAAATTAAATAAACTAATTATTACTAAGTACATATTAGATTATTACAATTAAGACAAGTAGAGATTTAGGAATTTATATATAAAGTTGGCTCCCTATTTTTTTATAATCAAATATATTAAAAATAGAAGCTTATAGATCGATAGTGGCTACATAGAAAACTTTTATTATATACTAAATTTATTTTATTCTTTTTTTATTTTATCTTATTTTATTATATTTCCGTAAATAAATGCTTGAAAGTATCTTGGTTTGAATTAATTGATTTTTTTAAAGAAATTGGTCTTAATGCTTCCATGTTTGGGAAGCTCAAAATAATTTAAATTCTTTTTTTACAGTTTTATAATTTAAGCTTTAAAAGCTTTTTTTTCGATTATGTGTATTTATTTATTTTGCTTCGAGGTAAAGGTACAGGATAGGACAAAAAACGCAGAGAATAATCTTTTTAAATAACAATTATTTATTTAATTTTATCATTCGTTAAAAATTCAAAATCATATATCAAAAATAAGAAAATGTATCACAGTTAGGCTTGCAATACAATTTCATCATATTCAATTCTATCTATTGTACAACAATTACGTCAAAAATACATGTTAATGATGAAAGATAAGGCATCAAGATCGATTCTATATTACAATTGTTAACAGTTACAAAAACAAGAAACAATTTGAATTTGCTTTAAATTTTTATAACAAGAAAAATTGCGTATTTCTTTTACATCAGACAGTAGATCACAGGTACAAAAATTACATTATATATTCAACATATTTATACAATAATCATTAAGTGTACTATCACAATATCTTATTTATTTAATAATTTACTTACGTGCTATTTAAAGCTTATATCAAAGAGATCGTATTCTCTTTTATTCATTTGTTTTCTTTAAAGAAATATGTTTAGTTTAAATAAAAGACGATTCTACAAACTAAATATCCTTAAAAAAGAATTTGAAAATTAAAGCAATTGAGCAAATGATTGTCTCCGCATTCTTCGGAGATCCTTTTGAAAAATTTCGATTCAAAATAAAATAAAATTGAAAGACAATGCGCGTGAGACTTTTTGGGGCATTATTTACATATTTAATCCTGGTCGTTGATTCACCAAGGTCTCCAAACCTCTTCAGGTTTTTGCGCCACTTTTAGCAATCCAGTCGTTGAGCAATCCATTGGGGAATGAGACTGGTGCGAAGAAGTCGAGGAAGCTGGCGTTAAAGGCATGGGATAGACACCTTCCGTTGGGGTCGGTGTTCCCGGAGGTGTGTATGGTGAAGAGACCTGGATTATCAGCGGGCTAATTTTATCCATTTCGTTTAATCGGTGTCCGAGATGCGTCATTAATTTGGTACCCAATCCAACATCCACACCCGGAATTGAAGCTAGGCATCTGGAGACCTCGTTGGCGCAATGTGTGTAACCAGCTCTGAATCTATCGGCGTCAATCACCGGATTGGCGGAGAGACGTTGTTGGCGCCTAAGTTTATGGAGGTGTCTCACTGTTAATTCCAAGATATCGGCTTTCTCAAGCTTGGAGACATTCTCTCCTTCGCTTTGTAATGCAGTTACCATTAATTCTTTGAGCTCATCTAAACAGCGATTGATTCTGGCTCTTCTCTTACGTTCTAGCATTGGCTTCATTACTTTCCTGTATTGGTACGTCCTGGAGATAGGTTGCGGTTCTTCTACTGACGATAACATCTCGTAGGAAGCCATGGTATCACTCGGGATTAACGATTAGTAAACACACGAACGTTAATAAACACACCGAAATATCTGTTAAAGCGCAGTATTCGTCAAACGTGAGAGTCCGGCTTAACTCACCGACTAACCGTTGTAGAATGATAGCGTTCGGTGGTAGGGTAGGTGCTTTTATAGCCGTCTATCGTGGGAATCGCAGAAGCTTGGCTGTTCCCACAGTTGGCCACCTGTGACAACCCATGCAGCTGCCGTTCGCCGTCTCTCTCGCGAGCAAGAGACGTCTTTCTCGGGCGCTCGTGTTGAGCCCGTGTGTATCGCTGCTGTACCGAAGCTAGCGCCTCGTGCTCAAACTGTGTCTTGGAGCTATCGTTTTGCCTTCGGTGTTGGTGCTACTAAATACCCCTCGGTGTTCTCTATACCTTAAGCTGGGAGTATAGGATTGCGCTCGTTTGCGAAATTAGAAAAGAATAATAGGCTCCTTTTTTGCCGTGTTTTTATTTTGGATTATTTAATCAGGATTTTTTTTTTTTGTTTGGTTGGGGGGGGGGGTTTCGTTATTATTTCCGATTAACTTTTAAAATATAAGCAACCATGCAATGTTTTATTTTCTTTTTTTTTTTTTCTATTTAATTTAAAGTGTTTAACTCAGAGTACAAACAGGAATAATATCCATATTTTGGGGTCATGTTTGCTTCAAGACTTTAAACGCGTCTATTTCGTCATAATATTCTTGTTTTCTGGGTTTCCGCGTCGTTATTATATCTTCTGCTGGCGCTTCGTCCTCACTCACATTGGTCATTATTGATTATATTCGAAACGAATAGTCTCTAGTTAGTGTGCAGCAACAACCCTGAAGATGTCTCATAAGAATAAGGACGAAAGGTGGACAGAAGCTACGACAACGACGCGGTTCCAACCTGGAAATCAAGAGTATAGCGCTATTAACGATCGCAGAAGCCTGCGTAACAGATTGTTATCATCATTCATTATAATCGACCTTTTAATTTATGGGATGTCCGGATTGCATCAGGACGTCTCTTTGTTCCACCGTAGATTTTACTGGGAAGATATTGTAATTGAGTGGAAATAGTTGAGTGTAGGCTTTCACGACCGTAATCCATAGTAGAAATGTCTTTCGGGTGATGTTGCTGACAGCATGGCCAGCGAAACGTCAAGCAAAATATTAACTACACGACATCACCCGAAAAACATTTCTACAATTGAGTGGAAAATTAAGGGAAGTAGAGCACCCCATGTTGAAGCAATTGCTTAATAAGTTGGAGCTTTAAAGGTTTTAGATCATATCAATGCAGAATATAAATTATAATATAGAAATATGGAAAATATTGAAAATTTGAAGCTTAGATATGAGGAGGAAATGTAAATGCGATGAAAATGTTGAGAAAGCAAAATGGAAGCTGTAAGTTTTAAAGGAATATTAAGAAGTTTCCAACACCAGTAACCAAAATTTTGGCTCAACTACAGTTCTCAAGCAAAGAGCCATATTTAGCATAGAAGGGCATAAAATACTGCGAATTTCGTCTTTTTCAAGCTTAACAAGAACTTGTTAGATGCGAACTGAAAGCAGATAGCTCCCATCATCAGTTAAGTCGTTTGGAGGCTGCGAGTATGGTTCCAAAAAAATTCATCTAAACAAATCGATATATAACTTATCTTATTCACTATCCACGCAATGATATGCACAACATAATCCTTCTACGAGACCAGTATATGCTTATGTACATTACATCTTCTATATCAATAGCAAACAGCTAAAAATAAAATTAATGAAGCCGAACATTAAACAAATTATTTGGGACGACCAAATATACGTCGTAATTTTTTCTACGCATCGAAACGGCTTTTTTTTTACAAGCCTATAGTGCCTGTACCAGTGAAGATAAAGCACCTTAAACAAACTCTACACAGGCAAATCGTTAAACAATGCGTAGCCAAATTCTTTTTATCATCTAACGCGAGCTAAGCCTAAGTCAAATCGGTTAATCCATTAATTGCCATGAAGAATACTTTAAACAGGGATTATAGGTGGGGTGTAAATATTTTTGTATAGGTGCTATCTTTGTCTTACATGAGGATTTCTTTATATAAATATTTATAAGTTATGAGGCAATGCGTAAATTATCTAGATCGTCTTTCTTCCAAACTTTTCCAAATCTATTTTTACCATTTTATTTAGTAATTGGGGATCTTAGAAATGAGAAAAAAAATTCCATACTACGCTTGTAGTGATAGGTAAAATTGCTTCAAATCGTTAAGCTTGTGTGCACCTTGAGGACCTTCTGGGCAAACAAAATTCGCAACAATCTAGAGTTGTTTGCAATTCGTACATAACTGGACAAACATTAATTAAACACCATATAACCTCTGAGATTGCAAACATTTATTGGAGGCCTTTCTTAAACATAACATACCGATAAAGGAATAGGCGCAATAAATGATGATCTAATTTTGGAGATTAATCAACCCCGAATTCTCAACTCAAGTAGTTTATTAAGTCGAGAATAGAGATGTTGCCCTATTAACCGAATCTCTGGAAATAATTAAACTATCTTTTTGAAATGTTGGTAGACGATTTATGTATTTCCTAAAATTATTTCCAACTTTATGGTACCCTTGATTAACCCGGAAACGGATATCAACTCTCTTATTTAAATGCATCTTATAGATCCTTTCGGAAACAAGTTCAACGGAGACATTAAATTTTCTCTGAAAAATTTAATTTAATTTCAGTATCAATAGTTCATCAGTTTAGAAAGTTTGCTTTCCTTAAGTTCGTGACAAATGAACACTGCAAAAAAGGATGTTTTGTTTGTATCCAAGGTCCCATCTAACAAAGGAAAAAGATTTTCTGAAACCCACTCATCGGCAATTGTGACAGCAAAAATGGTACGAACTGGCGCTCCATCCGTCCTATTTTTCTAGAATTGAAAAAATAGGTCATTGCCGAGACAGAGATCTACTTTGTAGAGTTCAAAAAATTCTATATTTTCGAAGGATTAAGTTGAAACATCATTACAGAGTGGATTATGTCGAAAAATAAATTTACAAAATAAATAAATACAAAACAATAGCATCCCCATATTTCTATATTTTTGTAAGAGGGATATGATAAATATCATTTTTGAAGAAGACAATGGGGACGCAATAGAAGGTGTTAGTTTAGATTTTTTTTTAGTTAAAGGGCAAAATTTAAAATTAATCATTCTTTTTTTAATCAAAGATCAGATGCAGTATGAATAATATTTATTGATCTGGTCAAGACGTTACATTACGTTAATATTATTTTCGTTGAACCAATATTGACCCTTCTAATTGCATATTTCGGGCCGTCATCCTGCTGATAGATCCAGCGACGCGTACTCCACATAAATTTTTTCTCTCAGTGACTGGGTCCTCCATGTTTAGTACTTTTTTTTTGTTTTATGTTTGTCACATGGATGTTAAATGAAAATCTGAAAATATTAAATTCCAAGTCCTTTTTCAGGGTTCCGCGGAACACATTTTGTGAACCGCTGCCATGTATAGCAGAAATAAGTTATTAAGACCTAACATAATCGCTGCAAAGTCAAATAATTAATTAATCGCTCAATAAATATTTGGGAATAACGCGATAAAGAATAAAGGATGAAGGCGGAAATTCTCAAAAGTTAATGCGCCAAAAGAACAAAGACAACCGGAGAACAAGAAGCGTGCGCAAGGCAACGCGACCCATTGTTACGTTATGGGCTTTTAACGTCAGAAATGCATACAGAAAAGACCCGTTCCGTTCGGCATACGCGCTATATACTTAATACAACACACAAACACGAACACGAGAACACAACGACGACGACAGGCACAAACAGAGGCGATCCGACCGTGGGAAAGTTGATAAAACGCTACGGAATTCGTATTGAGTACGGCGCGGCCCACGAGTACGACACATGCCAACGCATATTTCCTGGGGTTGAGCCGCGCGCTGCTATTAGCGGCGTACAGTCAAGCAGTCAGGCAGGCGAAACAGGCAATCGGCGACCGCTAGAGGTCGCACGGTTCGTACGACGGGAAGGCCGTCCAGCACGTGACTCAAACAATTGTTTTATTATTGATTCGTTCGTCGTTGAAATGTGACCACGACCTGTCGATTCAATACGTATTTCATATATGGTAAACAAATGAAAGACAATGAAATGTGGAAAGGGTAAGACAAAAGAAAAAAAACAAGTTAATATGATTATTATGCAAATAAGTGAAAAAGCTTTAAAAGAAAATAGGGAAATTTGCTCCATAGATCTAGAGAAAGCCTTCGATATAATAGATAAGCGAACATATTGGAAAAACAAGGGATACAAGAACGGATAATTAAAGAACATTGAAATAACCAAAGCTCCAAACGTCGCCAAATACAAAGAATAAAATATACAAACCCAGAATTAAGAGTTTTTCTTTAAACAGACCTATAAACCTAAATAAAGGTTTAAGTTGCAATACTTACACTTGTAATTTTTTTCCCGTGATTTTCCCTTTGGGACATACTAAAAGTCCCAAAGGGAAAATCACGACAACAGAAATGAGATACTTGCGAAAAACAGAGGAAAGTCAAGATTGGGCAGAATTAAAAACGGAACATTCAGAAGTACTTTAAACGTAAAACTAATAAACGAGATAGTAGCGGAAAACCGATTTCGATAGCTGGGAAACATTAAAAGAATGAGCGCCTCGAGAATAGTAAAAAAAAAAAAAATTACGAAACTAGGAAAACAAAGAAAGAAGAAAAATACCAAAAACCATATTTTGGAGATACCACCTTTAGAGTAGAAAAAATGTTCGAAGAATTGGTTCGAACGCACGGAAAAGTATATCAATCTTAATAAGACGATCCATGCCAAAAATGGTTGTTTCTTCCATTGTTTTTGCAAAAACTTAACCACACTTTAAACCAATCTACATATATAACGAAGGGATTAAAGTGTGGCTTCTTTGTTCCTTCGGTGCTTAAGTTACCATAGGTAATTATTCTCAACATCTCTCACTTCCTGTAGCATGCGTGTGCACGGACGGCGCTCTCGAATATAGCATACACCTATCGAGTAGGCTGTGGGAAAATAAACAGGTGTTTGGTGGCTTGCGCGTACGGATTTTTTTCCTATATATATGTAATGTGTACATATGTATAAATGCATGTAGGTATATATCCTTGAATTTTAAGTTTTAAAGGCTTGCTGTTACAAGTTAAATTAAAAGGAAGTCTCCTTTTTAGTGTTCATGCCTTTTGTTTTTTTTTTTGAAAATCGATGTTTTAAGTTTTAAAGTATCATTTCCTGTATGATTTTTGCCTATATCTTACCATCATACAGTAACTGGCTAACCCCAGCCAAGGGCTGCGGAATGAAGATTGACTCGCCCTATATATTTTAAACTAACAGCAATTATTTTCAATATTTAATAAACATAGACTAATTTTTTTTTTAGATGACATTATTTATCTTCTAAGCGAGGTTCCTATCGTTAAATTGTCAATATTTACCTCAAATACATACATAGATTGCGTGCGGTATGTTGGAGCGCGGAATGTTAGTTGCAGATAAACTATTTATACATAACTAGGCAAATATTTGTCGGTTAGCTTTCGCTTTGCGTCTCTGGTATTGTAAAAATGATAAATTTCCATTTCCCTGTCTTACAGGGCATTCAAGAATTATGTGAAAAATTCGGTTCGTTCTGATAAATTGAGCACCATCTGGATATGGCAGATTTGTCCCGTTAAAGCTGCGTCTGGTTAGGGAAACGTAAGAATTTGAAAGAAATTGACTTTGTTACAACCTAATCCAAATTTATCCGTCGGTGAGATCTGATGACGAACAGAAACTTGAGGATTTAAATTCTGAAACTGATAAGCGTCCACCGCAATACCTTCTGCTTTTTACCAAATATTTTATTACTTTGTGGCACATATTTAAGTTAATTTCGCCAATAATCGCATGAATATTATTTTTTAAATCATCAGTTGTCTGTAGAATATTTTCGTAGACTCGATCCTTGGGAAAGTCGCAAAAAAAACTAGTTAGAAATGTTTGTACGCAATAAATTTAGAGTTTCTTTGGCAGTCTGGCAAGTAACCATCTTGTCGGAAGAAGAGATCCATATGTTGCAGAAGAGGCCATAAAAAATTAGTCGACATGTGACAATGTCGTTCACTATTAATAGTTACTGTTTCCCCGCTTCTATTTTTAAAAAAGTTAGGTCCAAGCGCCCTTTGGGACGAAAATCCACACCAAACGGTTACACGACGAGAATATAGTGGTTTCTTCAAAATCTCTCAAGGATTTTCGCGCCCCTAAAAGCTTTTATTACCTTAGCCACCGATGTGAAAATGAGCTTCATCCCTATATATCATTCCTTCGCAAAATTCGATATCAATTGCAACATGCTTCAAGATCCAACCAGCGGTTTTGATGGTTCTTAAGCTTCAGTTGAGTTAACTGAATCTTGTATGCAAGTAAACGATGGTTTCTTCGTCATAATTCGTTACAGCGACAATTTTGAAATGACGAATTGATGTTTTTGGACTTTTGGTCACATTTTCATTTGCTCTAGCGATATTTTCAACTGAACAAACGTAATGTTCCTTCAACGAACAGTGTTCGTAAGAGAACACACAACAAAGCTTGTACGTGCTCTTTGAGGACGAAACGCTGCATCATAAAGCTTACAGCTTTCTAGATGATGTATGTCAAAATGATAGCGTTTGCAAATAATGTAAAATTGAAATCCCCGATTCCTTTCAAATCGTTTTTTCTTCGAAATCGTTGGTTAACGATAAGATATTTATGCAATTTCGCACCAACGAAAGTCGTTTAATTGGCAGTAATTATTTGTTAAATTTACTCAGAAAGAGGCGAAAATTTGTTCCATCGTCCGGGAAAGTAAAGGCGTATGTTTCTTGAGATAGTGTTAATCTTGACTATCTTGAAAAAGAAAAGGCAATAAGGAGGCATATTGTGCATCATTGCTTAACAAGCTGAAGATGGAAATGTTGCGAGAGTGGCTACACTTGAAGGAAAAGTTTTGTTCCGCTGAGCCATAGGGAGAGGCTCAGTTACTTTTTTCTGTTTCTTATGCTCAAAATTTCGCTCGGAGGACGGAGATTTTCATCGAATTGGAAACGCCTATTTTGCAAAACAAGATGACGGATGGGACGGATTACAAAGATGGGAGCATCGCTGTGAAAAGGAATTGTCAAAAAATTTACTTGTTTCTCTGTTAGGCCAAAAACTTTCCAGACTACTCTCTAGATTTTACAAACTCAATCAGGAAAAACGAAAGAAACCCAAAAGAAGGTGACAACCTACCATTGCCAACTACCATTATTAAGAAACCGCCTACCGCATCGACAAGACAACATTAACGGCGACCACGGCAGCGTAGCAATATCGGACGATCCGATTATGTTTCGCGTAGCAAACAAACCCAAACACGCAACAAACGTTCTCTTCTACGCACACAAGCGCGATCACCTCCTATACGGACAGAACAATTCCTTCTATCTCGGTCAGACGGTCGCGCTATTCGTCTTTCTCCTTTTAATTGTCGTCAACGATTGCCGCACGTGCTTTGGGCTCGTTCCCACGGTAGTTTACTGCCGTTCGCGTTGTTTACCGGTTCCCTCCCGCGCGCTCCTCGACGTGCCCCCTCGCAAGCGGTTGTACGCCACTCCCGTGCGTTCGAAGGCTCGCTTTTAGCGCCCGGCGACGACCCCTCCGGCGGGGGGCATAGCCTACGCGATGATGTAGCTGATTACTCGCGAGTAAAAGCAACATACATTACATATTAAATGGATATCTGTCGTATATATAGGTTTAGTTTATCTTGATGTGTGGTGTACAGGGTGTATGCGAAATAAGAAACGAGAATGTGAAACTGAAGTACAAATTGACAATGTATGCATGGTATGTCCGTAAGCCTTTCGTTTTGAAGATACAGAATGTTAAAAGATTTTTGGAAAATTTACAGCTTTTAAAATTTCTTCCTTAACAGACTGGCGATGGGGCTTCTCCTCGAGACCGATTCCTGGAATCTTCGTATTACTGATGCTCGTTTCCGTTTAGCCTATTTTTTTCTTGCATCTATCCTTCAAGAAGATAAGAAACTAACAGTTATTAGTAAACATGGGGCTTTGAGGAACTCCATTTTTTTATCGAGATACGTCAAAAACCTATTCTCTATTTGTCCATCTGTTAATGCTGCCTCGCAAGTCATCGACTTATTAAAGCCTCGCTTAGATTTATAAAAATTCCTACGCAGTGTGTAGATTGAGAACCTTTCCTGCCATTATTCTTTCAAAAAATTTCAAAAAATAACAGACAATAGCGATATGGGCCTGTAATTAGTAATTGATTATTTCAGCTGTGGTATGTTGGCGCAACCTTTGTAGCTTTAGCTAGTTTTGGAAAGGCGCACGTGTCAATGGAGTTGTTAAGCAACAACTTTAGAGGAACAATAATTACGTAAGCCGATATCTAATAAATGTTATCAACAGCTGAAGACTTGGACTTTCTCAATTTTAAAATAAGATCATCAGTGTTCGGCCAAATATCGATGAATATTGCCTGGAAGTTTTGAAATTGATCAAATGACCATTGAAAAATTGATGCCAATGTTTTCGAAATAATTCTGCTACTTCTTAACTTTCCTTTGAAGAGTTAAAATTTGAAAAATTTTTGAATCTTTCAAATTTCTAATCTATCATTTCCATAATTTAAACTTCCTTCTATCATTAATATAAGCGGAAAAGCTTTGTGTCTACCCATACATCAAATTCCCTTTCGTTTACCTCACCAACGGTAACATTCCTCAATCGCCGAAGAACCAACAATGTTCTCGTGACCAACACCCGTCCAGCTCGCGCTCATCTCATCCGACAATCAAACGAGAACCGAAAGAAATTATCCCTTTTAGAAATATGCGCCCTTCGCAAGCGATCCACTAATAAGGACCACCATCTCGTGGCATGCCGAAGGAAGAAGAAAGGAGGCTCGTAATAAAAGAAGTGCCTCGGTAACATAACGCTCCATCCGCATCGGATCTCGAGAGAAAGGGAGACCTCGAAGGAACTCGAACGAAACGACTCGGTTCCCACGCTCAAACGCACCTTGATTTCGTTCCCTTTCGAAGTATACAAATACCTTTACGTCCTATACGGTAGTGTGCGTGCCTGTTGTTTTCTTTTTCCTTTCTCCTTTTTTTTTCGTGTACGCGTTGTTAGACCCTTTGCTCGGCACACGGACACTACCTACGGAATAACGACATATGGTCAACGGATTTCGAGCTGTAGGAACCGTGGGAAAACTAGGGGAACTCGAAGAAACCGTAAGCGTATACCTGACGGGTGGAGGAGACTGAGTCACCCTATGCAATGCGATGGATCGTTCTGATTTGGTGCGTGCATGGAAGAAAGCAAAAGGGTAGTAGTAGGCTGTTGAAGGCGCTCGCTATCCTTGTCGGGTGAAACGTGTGCATGACCAACGGTTTCATTGTTGTAGTTTTTTTCCCATTTTCTTTTTTTACTTTATGCTTTACGTAGAAAAAAAAATCATATAGAGTAATAGAGGTGCTTTTAACCCCGAAAAAGCAGAGTACTTCGTTTTCGATAATCGCCAGGAACTTATTTCACCGTTATATTTTTTTATTTAGAAAATTTTAGAAAATTATTCCTTAACCGGTTCGCGAAATATTAAGTTGCTTCTTAATTATATTATAAGCAATAAAATTAATTAAAGACTTACAATTTCTTACAAATATACACTACCCGACAAAAACATAGACGCGGCATCGTTTTTATTTACGAAACAAAATTTATAGACATTATATAAAATGTAAATGAGGGTTATGAATACTTGTTATGTAAATAGTCCATTTATAGATATTTCTGGGTATTTATTGCTTTACGAGGGGTAATTGAGATTTTCGCAGATCGAAATAGGAATTTCAAATGCGACAAAAATTTAGACCCTGTGCATTTATTACATTAATATAAGCGAAAACGTTTTAATTTGATACTTCCCTTTATATGCAGCGGTTGTGCTGGTAAAGTGTCCACATTTCACCACGAGAAATTATTTTTCATAAAGTGTTTGCAATATGGGTAGAAAAAAGCAATTATCCTTGATAGAAAGGGGTAAAGTTCTAGCCTGGCACCAGGATGGTCTTAGTAAGAAGGAAATTTCTCGTCGGTTACGAAGAAGCGATCATTGCGTTAAAAATTTCCTAAAAGATCCGGAAAATTACGACAAACCAAAAGGCAAGGGGCGACCGAAAGCTGTGTTAGCGGGATAAACGCATGATATTGCGGTGTGCATCCAATTCTTCTGCGTCTACGAGAGTTATTGCAAAACGGGCGGGGGTACAAACGCACGTGCGTAATGTTCAAAGGATTTTAAAGACGTCACCGGTAATATCACGGAAGAAAATGTTGAGAAAACCGCCACTTTCGGCGAAACACAAAGAAGCGAAGTTGAGATTTGCCGAAGAACACGTATCCTGGAAGAAACAATGGGAAAAAGTTTCCGATGAGAAACGTTTTATGTGGACGGATCGGATGGGTACTCGCATTATTATCATGTTCTGAGAAAGGAACCAAAAATGAAAATGACCAGCCAATTAGGGGGTGGATCTGTGATGATATGGGCAGCGATTGGATTTCGCGATAAAAGTGGGATAGTGTTTTGCACGAACGAAATGACATCTGTGACGTATAAAGACTTATTGCGTGACCATCTTCTACGTTTTGGAAACCAATGGGCCGGGCGCAATTTTGTTTTTCACCAAGATAACGCGCCAATTCATAAAGCAAAAACCATTACTGAATGGTTTAAAGAGAAAAAGATTAAAACTTTACAGTGGCTGGCACGGTCACCGGACTTAAACATTATTGAAAACAGGCGGGGTGAATTGGCACGTCGCGTTTATAACGAAGGCCGTCAATATTTCACGGTACAGGAACTGAAAACTTCAATAGTGACCGAATGGCAGAATATCCCTCAAAATTACGTGTTAAAATTTATATAAATCTATTAATAACAGACTATTGGAAGTGATTAAGAACAATGGAGGATCTACGCATTACTGATCACTCATTTGTTTATTTTTGCTTCACATTTGCAACAGAGCGTCTAAATTTTTGTCGCAGAAATTGTTTAAACATTGGAGTAATAATTTATTATTTAATTCATATATTACTGGAGGAGATATTTTTAAGTTTATTTTACTTTTACGAATAAAAACTTAATTCGATATCTTGCTAGTTTCGCAAAGAAATGTTGTAACCCTTAAAACCCTTAAAACATCTTACCGCGTCTAAGTTTTTCTCGAGGAGTGTCGAATACACAATCCTCCTTCCTAATATCCAATACACAACAACTTTGTTTTTCGCGAGTTTGAACTTACACACAATCTGCTGCTCGCAGTGCTAATAGAACAGAATCGAAATGTTTATATTTTAAAAGCAACAAGCTTAATTCAATTAGCGAATTTGGTCGAGTAATCTTTCAGTTTTAATGCGAAACATATGCTTAGCGAAGGACACTTTTTTTTTTTACTATATTAAATCTATGTATATGATACGTATGTTTGTGAATTGGAGATTATAAATGGCATTTCCCTGGTATCTTCCAAAAGGCTTTCCATCTAGCCAGTTTCAAGCAAGCAACATATTGTTAAAAGTAAAGCTATAACATTCATATTATTCAAGGCATTTGTACTATGTAAACTTCCCTTTATCTCGAATCAAATATCAATATGTGTATAGAAGAGTACTGACAGGCTCATTTTAAAAGAAACATACGCGCCTTTTAGACGTAAAAATCGAGACGGTGTTAGCTTATTTTCCGTATCATCTAGCGGCCGAGATCTTGTACATATTTCTATTTACCAGGGTTATCTTGTAGTCTAAATACTCGTTTTGATCTTGTTTATCTTATATCAAGCACTTAGGTGTTTTGTATACTGACACATGTCACATGACAGAAAGAGGTTGTATAAGATACACAGATATAATCCCCAGCAATCAGTATTACGATATTCTTTTTGTTTATTGTAAATTATTGAGTATTATATGGATTAGTCTGATTCAATTAAACAAACAAGAATGCTAGCCATGCGATTCTCCCCCTAAAGTTTTAATAGCATTTGCAACAAAGCCTTACAACCTGAGCCACGAGAAAGGTAAAACTCCAGCACACAAATTCTTTCCGCACCTTACAGCATGATGCTTGCAAACGCTTCTCCTTATAAGAAATAAGTTACTGAATGACAGTCAGAAAGAAA
>LR736871.1:4681669-4734835 GCA_902654985.2 Oryctes borbonicus | reverse complement strand
ATTTGTAAGAGAAAGGACCTAGTTCTTTATTTTCAATCTTATTTGATCTTTTTATTTGCGATCCTGCAATTTTTTTTGGTTTCGGTATTCCTAAAGTTATCACATACTACCAAGTGTCCAATATTTTTCAATGTACATATATCGATCGTTGTAGTTCTTCGTGAGACATTCTGTATACGTACAAATGTAAAAAGCACTTAGCGTCTATAAATCCGAGAGAGAACAACGCTTAAAATCGCTTATAGAAAATTAGACTTTCACTACCTGCCTAATCAGCAATAAAACAATTTCCTGCTCGAGACCGGCGTCCTCGTCAATGTTCTCACGATTATAAAATCTTGCATCTCTTTCTCTAATAGAATGAGCGTGTTGTCGTCGCTGTTATTAGGCACTCTGTTGCGGCGTAATAATCTTCAATGTCCTCCTCTAGGTCCATTAGCGTCAAAATAATTTGAAAAATTGTTTGTTTTCTCTACGGTAATTCGGGGTAATTTTAGTGCATGTACCTGAAGTAATCTTTCAGAATGTTATCGCGTTGTTTGTCTTTAAACCATGGTTTTTTTTTTTATACGCAAGGGTAATTTTTTTAATTCAATGGCCTAATATGCGTAAAAAAATCAAAATTGTAGGGGAAATTGGCCCAAATTTTATGCTGTAGCAAGACGATGGTGTCAAATATAAACTTCGTGATTGGTTGATTAGATTACGGATTGATCCTACCTGGTTAATTTAATATTCGCGTTAGAATGGATGAAGATGTGTTTCATCAAGTTATTAAATGTGAGCAAAAGAGGATGCTCAAATGGGAGAAGTTATTTCAACAAAGGACTAACTAAAGAGCTAACTCTGAGATTCAAAGATATTTGTATTAATGTTTTTGATTTAAATTATTCACAAATATAATGCCTCTCATATAGCTTTCGCGGGTCTTTCTTCTCGATTGTATAGGCTCTATATTTAACTAGTCAAATTTTTTCCTCTCCATCGCCTGAAATCTAGTTTTCAAACTGTTATTCAGTACCGAAGTTTCCCTCCAATATGTTGGTACCGGCCGAAACACTATTTTTGTGCCGCTACTTATTTCGTTGCTGTTAAAAATTGTCTTGTTTAAAGCATGGTGTACTTTTGCTGCACTAAGTTTTATACTTATTTTTACTTTTCCCTTCCACGTACCATCACTATTGTTGTGCTTGCATTTATTTTCATAGTTCCTTTGCTCAATTCCTCTTGCCACATTTCTAGATTTTCTCTTAGTCGAGATATACCGCTAGATCGTCAACAAAAGCTCACTCTGCTAATTTAACCGGCCTTCGCTTAATATAATCTATATTGCCTTTACATTCTTTTGCTTTAAGTTTTCTTAAGACATCGTCCTTACTTTAATCCTTCGTTAATTCTAAAGCAATTTGGTTGTTCTTACGTAATTTGCCTTCTTTGTAGACTTTCCCATACTATCTTCCTTGGTATCCCATCAAAAGCTTTATTCAGGCCCTTAATCTAAAAATTATTATATTCTTGTGTGCTTCTGCCTGGATAAATCGCACTCTGCCTCCTCTAGTTGCTCTTCATTTAATTTCCCTTCTAGTACCCTTTGTACACTCACCATACTGCACATTCATCAAGGTTATACCTTTGCAATTACAACACTTTTTAATGTCTGTCAGTACAATAATGCCAACTATCCAGTCTTTGAGTATTTATGAATTATTCCTCGTTTCCACGTTTTCCACATTCGGCTGCCTTTCCTTTCTTCAATCTTCCTATCGCTCTCGTAACTTCGTCTTATTGCATCGTAATGAACATTCATCGACTGTGCTTCGTTTCTTATGTTAGTTTCTGTATTTAGCAGTTCCTCGATCCACGATATCCTTTCCATTAGTTAGTACTACTTTCTCTTTATATTTAGGATTAATAGGTTAAAAATCATGCGATCGCCATTTCAAAGCCCGGACCTCAATACAATAAAAGCTTGTTCGGGATTATCTTGATAATAGATAAGCTGCAAGACAGCCTTGAAGTTCTGAGGAATGTCAAAAAAATTCTCGGCGATCAGTAACACATTCACATTACTGTACCCGGTTGTATTATTCTGGTTTGTTTCAACACCGGCGTAGTTCTAAGAAACACATTTTATTTATACCCGATTCAGAGTCGATAGATGTCGAGAACAAAAGATATTTTATACAACGCAACTTCGCTGTCAGAATCAGCAATAGTTTGCCGGGATTTCCTAATCGATTTGGTATGCAAATTTTAGCGATGTGCGCTCACCTTAAGTTAGATAGTTTCACACCGTTTAGATTTACGTTGATCGATTCGCGAACTCGTCTTTCTTGAAATCTAATCGCTTTACGTACGACTGGAAAGTCGATATGTTTATTTATTGTATAATATTTTAGAAATCATGGCGAATGCGTGCAATGTGGCGTTACATAGATTGTAGTTTTCATTGCTTTTGTTCAAATGAAGTCCGTGAATTTCTTTAACCGCGATAAAAATTACAAAAACCTTCGAAAACTGTTATTCAAAAAATCTTTCAGTTTCAGCTTTTTTGGAATATTTTAATTTTTAATTTTTTTAATTCCCAATTCACAACACGAAAGCATTTTCCGGGAAGGTAAGTATGTAACAATTTAAAATACAAATAGGTCTCCTTCTTAAGCCGACTTTACATTTACGAAAAGTCGTATAGAGCAGGGTTGTTAGCTCAGGCGACAATTAGCCGACTGGCTGCTAGAAAGTTGCCGCTGGTTACTAAATTTTTGGAAATGTTATATTTAATGTTTAATGTTTGCGAAACGACATCAACGATAAAATAATTTCATTTATACACTTTCCACGTTAGTACCTATGGCATAGAGAAAATGAGAGAAGAATGCAAGCAAATCGGAATCTGGAAAAATGTAGGAACACAACGTCCTCATTAAAATGATGCAAGCGTAGCCGTAAAGAAAGGAAGAATGTGAGAATAAAAGAAATATACAAAGATGACAAATTTTTGGAACTGAGGAATTTATTGCAACAGCTGTGATTACAATCCTTTGAAAAAAGGATTGTAAAAGGAAAAAATAAAAGAAATACAACCAACAGAAGAGGTTGTATTTCTTTTATTTTTTCCTTCGCCACATCCTCGGTTATATTCCTAATAATTTGATATGTTTTATTTTTAGTGATATTCTTCGATTCTGGGCTTTTTCCAAAGCACTCCATCCTGCCGTAAATCTCAAAAAATTCAATTAAATTATTTCAATCCATTCCGCTATTTTAAATATCTACAACTCGTACGTGAAATCCGCGCATGCTCAAAACCTTATCGACCTGATTTATAAAGGACACGCGTTCACGTGTTATTGTTACGTCATTATCCTTTTTTTTTTTGCTCCGCTACATCTCTTCTCCTTCGCCAACTTCACCTTTCCCTCGTATTTATTTCCCCCGTTTCCGGAAGGAAGGTCGCGCTGTTCTACTTTCCCGACGATGTTCGCCCTCGTCACCCCAATATCGTACCGAATTCGGCCACCCTTGACCCGCTGCGTGCGTTTGAGGTCGAGCAGGTTGTTGGCAAGGTCGTGAACTTGGCTGAATGGGTCGTATGCGTGTCTCCGTGACCGGGAGCAAGGATGGCGTTGTCCCGGTTTCGGGAAGCCTAAACCTTGCGCCCGGGAAAGGTCGAAACCGTGGAAACAGGACGGTTGAACTCGACTTGCGCCGAGGACAATGGAACGACGCGACCTTTAACCCTGGGACGCTTGTACTCGATTTGGGGTACGCGTGAGATTACGCGAGTATACGCGGAGTTGTTGCGTGGATGTTTTTTTAGGGGGAGAAGTTTTTTTATAGGGGATGGGGTATGAAATTGTCTGAATAGATTTAATGTAATTAAATAGAAAAATATGCCCCTATAAATGCTTTAGAATAATATCTCTGGTAGTTCCCCTTGTATACATGTATTTGCCTGTGTACTGCTTGAATGGCTCATACAATGTATTTTATAGTTCAGATTTATATGCAAATTACCACCGTGAATATGTTGCCTCTTGAATTCTTTCAGTTTGAATATCGTTTTCAAGACGCTTGACGCGCTAAAATTTATAGCTTGTAAGCAACCCGCCAATTCAAAAGACCTCAGCAGGTGAGTTGCGTATTAAAGGATTTAATCAGATGTGTTTGTAAAGCGTGTTACATTGTTTTTTTTTTTAATATTTCACGTTCATTAATCACACTAATGGCATCTAGGCTGATTCATTCAAGCGAGATCCGTCCTCCATTAGGATCTCGCTTAATATTGGTTTAAATTTGGCAAAGTTCTTCAATTCTATTCAATTCTATTGACACGGCGTTCACTATACAGA
Organism: Oryctes borbonicus; assembly: GCA_902654985.2. Classification (NCBI taxonomy): domain Eukaryota; kingdom Metazoa; phylum Arthropoda; class Insecta; order Coleoptera; family Scarabaeidae; genus Oryctes; species Oryctes borbonicus. The sequence goes on along the minus strand of LR736871.1, from coordinate 4,730,483 downwards.
ACATTACAGAATTACATAACAACATCCTCTGGAACTCAAAAATTTATCCATAGCAATTCCCAGGTCCTTCATCACTTCAACAGTTGCCAAAGGAACACAGTACAGATGACGAGCAGAAAAAACATGAACATAATCTACGGAGACTCCATTTCTATGAGCATTTTTATTTGAAATACACTTCTCTGTATGCGTACGAGGAATCATATCGCCCTTGCCGAGCGTTTGGGGCATCATGGATGGGGGGAAGCAGAGATTGGCTATATAGGTGCGAATGCTACAGGTACAGCTTTACCATCTCAGAAGAGCTCGAAACAGGGCGCTAGGTGCAGCCAGACAGTTGTACCCCATCCTTACAAATTCCCACGTCAACCCTAAAACGGGCGTCATGCTGTACAAGAAACATACGCCCGATCTTCATCTACGCCAGTCCCGTGTGGGTCACGGCGGCACCCACCCACATTACCTTCCTCGCGACTGTACAGAATCGCTGGCTGCACTGACACACCTGAGCGAGACTGAGCGGCTGCAGGAATTCCTGGCACGGCTCAACAAAAACTTCTTTCGGAAGACGCTAACTAGCGAGAATCCCGCAATGAAGAACGCCACCACCCGAAGAATCCCTTCGGGATCGAGGCACGAGACCACCTACGATCACCTGAGTAGGCTGGCATAGGTATCACCATAGCGTGTACTAACACCTTGCTAACTTATATTTTTCTGTTTTTGTAACCGAGGAGAGAGTCCAGGAAGAAGACTCCGAGAACCAAGCAACGAGGACTGAGGACCCCAGGAAGATCATCAACCCGATGGAACTGGAGGAAGCAGGATAAGGATCCAGAAAACCCAGCGCAAGTACAGCTTTACGGGGCCGTTCCCGAACAGCTCCGGAGCAGCACAGCAAGCAAATCGGAAGCCAGAATAAATAAGTAAAAAATGTCGTACACTAAAGTACTTATTCACCGAAATCCCTAATTAAAATTGAAAGTGGTAATGAGAGCGTATTTTTAGTTCAATCTCTTGTCATACCTCCATTTTCCCTTCGAGTTCATAACAAACACAAAACTTAATAACTTTACCACATTTAAACGTACCCTCTATAAGCGAAATCTCCATGGTGAGAATCGAAAATGAATCAGCCTGTATAGCGATACGGAATCAAAAAAGAAAATTAAATGAAAAATTAATATTTTATACACAATATTTTTGAAATGGAATAACATTCAGGAAGCACGTATATTTGTCCGCTGTGAAATAAGGCACTTTAAGGGAAGCATGCTTGCGTGTATTTTAATCAATAGAGAGGCGCCTAACTTCCGTTGTCTCCGTATGTGAGGAGACCTTTTTCTTTGAAAATTACTTTCGACGCACTTGAGATGTATGGACGACGGTTCTTCGGTTATACAACTTCCTCCCGATGGCATCTTTCTAAGTATTTCGTTAATTGCGAATTTGTAACTAATATCTACAGACCCTTCTTTTCTTATTTTAAGTGTCTATCCACTTCCCGTGATTGATTGATGAGAATGAGGGACTCACTTACCGTTTTTTTATTAAGCACTTAGGGATAAATATCGACTGTGATTAATAAATTTTTTTATTTCATTTTAAGTTTATAAGCAGTTGGTACCTGTTGCGACTGCATTATACATTGGTTTAATTTGCGCTTAACTACAACATCGTACTTTGGCTATTAGGCTTTACAAAAACTCAGAATAAAGTTGAATGTCTATGTAGATATATTGTTAAATACTGTGCAATAGATTATGTCTTTGACGTTCATAATTATACGACTAGATGTAAATAATTTGGGAGCCTGGGGAATCACTTCATTGATTCCCAAGGAAAGCAGTTGTTTAAAAACTCGCGAACAGGACGCGTAAAGTGCGAAAGTGCACCTTGCTGAAACCAAATATCGGTCTCTGGTAAGAATGGAACTAATAATTTTAAGCTAGCTTCAAACTAAAGGAATTGGTTCTTAAAATTGACGAATTTCATGGATATCCACATCGACATATTTAAACGCTACTAAAAGTGCCACTACTAGAAGAAATCTATGCTTCTTCTCAGATTTCTAATATTCCCTAAGCTTCTTTTTATCCAATTTTTTTTTTGTAAAAATTTTGGTCGGAAATGGAACAAAATTATTTCATTAATGAACATTGAAAGCTACAAGATATAACACCAAGTTGTAGGGAGTTCTATCAAAACAATATATTGAACTTGGCTAAATCTAGTTGATGTAAAATTTTTTCAACATATTGCTGAGAACTCCAAGAAATAACCAATTTGTTAAATTTGAATCACCATTCCAACATGCAAGAATTTGACGATATTGGCCATTTAAGAAACAGCATTCGTTCTCAATAATTTAAAAATTAAGCTAGATAAGAATAGGGAATATATACAGGTGCAGTATTTAAAAATTGCGCGAAGCAAAAACTGAACATCCTGCGTAGTTAAATGTAATTTTATTGAATATTTTTTATTTGAAAAGCTTTATTTTCTAAATTGCCCGGAAAATGAATTATATCCAATATACAATTATAATTGTTATTATATTGTACATTGTACACATACATAAATAACATCTTGGTTAACCCTCTTATTGTCAAGATAAAGTTCTTCCTTTATTCTATTATATAGTCAGCAATCTCTCCAACCCTACTGCCCGTGTTATTTTGATGTGCCTCGAGGCAATTCACGTGCAGCGTTCTGTTAGTTAGACAGTCGGGGTTAGGTAAAAGAAATCATACAAAAAAAGACTGAGGGCAGCCAGGATGTAGTCGATTAGATACGCTGTAATGGGCCTGACCATTGAGACACGTAGAATGTACGGATTTCACCATTTTGGGAAAAAAAAAAGATGGTTTACTTCCATATACCTACAAAAAAGAATTTTAGAAAAAAAACGTTGCAGATATAAAAGAAATTTTTCATCAAATTTTTCTGATTTATTTAATTAATTGGCTTCCATAGAAGAATATCGCTGATGTATAGTATTAATTCGGCAATCGGCACTCGTACTTTTGCAATGCGATGGAAAGGAGCAAGGATTATCGTATCGGTATAGACCAATATCAATCTTATCGTCAACCTGACCTCGCGACTGATACTCTTTACATTGATCTTAGCCGAGCATTTGATGTTACTGACCACAAAATTTTTGAAATCTGGACTAACAAGGATTATGTTACTAAGACTGATCACTCCGCAATTATTGGTAAATCGCGTTTCATCTATCTACAATATTTTTCTCACCAACTTCACAATTTTTAGGTACCAGCTGCTAAACTGTATTCTTTGTATGAGCGTTGGTTTGTAAGGGTTGGTATTTGCTTTTCTTCAAGGTTTTTCGTAACATTTTGCAAGACGTGTATCAACATTGTTAACTTGGTAGTCAGCTCTTTTTTACAATTTCCCGAAAGCTTCAAAGCTTTCAAAGCTCGGGAAATTGCGAATTATTGAGCTAAAAAATGGCGTGGTTGTTGTCTCACCGGGAAACGCTCAACGAAGCTCGTGCGAGCAATATCAGAGTTTCTATTTGTTTTCATTGTTTTGGTCTTTTTAAAAATACCTTTAAATTAAAAAAAGTTAGGGTGGATTTGAAATGAGATTTGTAGCAAGTATTTAATTCTGCAAAACCGTTGCTCTGTGTTTTCCAATAACCAAGATACCAATGGTGGGATATGAAGCTAAATCGTTAAAATATCAAACTATGCGATGGTGCACCGCTTAGGGGAATTATCCACCCTCTAAAAGCAACAGGTAACATTCTTTTGTTTCCCCAAATGGAAGCAGTGGTATTTATAATGCCTCAACTGTAATAATACTTAACATAGGAAAGGTCCCCTTCTCGATAATAGGGAAGGAAGTGCGTGCTAACAAGTGTTGAGGGGTGAAAACAATCTCCACCCCACAAAATTCGTAACTGTATACATATAGTTGGGTTCCCTTCAAATCAAATTATGATAATTTGGCTTACATTGAATTTAATACATTCAGCAACAACAACAAAAAAACAGGGAATTATAAAAAAAATTAAATAAAAAATATGAAATCTAGACTTGCAGGTGTTGTTATTATTTAAACTGTTTGTCATACAACTATAATAGAAGTGTAAAAAATTGGAACAAAAAATTTGCTTGAATACGTTTTAAAATTCAAATTGATTCAAGATTGATGTAATACAACGGGATTATATTGAGTTTAAAGTCGAGATCGAGAGCTTGTACAAAAACGAAAAAAAAAAAACTAGAATTTAGAAATGATGTTATTAAATAAATTTTACTTTAATTTTTGGTATTGTTTAAAATTTAAGTAGTACAGATAAATTAAAACAAATCACACGTTGGATAATGATTCCTTACATCTACACATCTTCATACACGCAATTGGATTAGTTTTTGTTGCGGATTTCTACCCTGCCTCCTCGTAACAACCCCATAAAAACAGACGCGGTATCGTTTCTATTTACGAAACAAAGTTTATAGACATTATATAAAATGTAAATGAGGGTTATTAATATTTCTGGGTATTTATTGCTTTGCTTGAGGGGTAATTGGGATTTCCCCAGATCAAAATAGGAATTTTAAATGCGACAAAAATTTAGACCCTGCGCATTTATTACATTAATATAAGCGAAAACGTTTTAATTTGATACTTCCCTTTATATGCAGCGGTTGTGCTGGTAAAGTGTACACATTTCACCACGAGAAATTATATTTTATAAAGTGTTTGCAATATGGGTAGAAAAAAACAAATATCCTTGATAGAAAGGGGTAAAGTTCTAGCCTGGCACCAGGATGGTGTTAGTAACAAGGAAATTGCTCGTCGGTTACGAAGAAGCGATCATTCCGTTAGAAATTTCCTAAAAGATCCGGAAAATTACGGCAAACCAAAAGGCCAAGGGCGACCGAAAGCTGTAAGTGAGCGGGATAAACGCATGAAATTGCGGTGTGCATCCAATCCTTCTGCGTCGGCGAGAGTTATTGCAGAACAGGCGGAGGTACAAACGCACGTGCGTAATGTTCAAAGGATTTTAAAGGCGTCGCCGGTAATATCACGGAAGAAAATGTTGAGAAAACCGCCACTTTCGGCGAAACGCAAAGAAGCGAAGTTGAGATTTGCTGAAGAACACGTATCCTGGAAGAAACAATGGGAAAAAGTTATATTTTCCGATGAGAAACGTTTTAATTTGGACGGACCGGATGGACACTCGCATTATTATCATGATCTGAGAAAGGAACCAAAAGTGAAAATGACCGGACAATTAGGGGGGGATCTGTGATGATATGGGCAACGATTGGATTCCGCGATAAAAGTGAGATAATGTTTTGCACAAATAAAATGACATCTGCGACGTATGAAGACTTATTGCGTGACAATCTTCTACGTTTTGGAAACAATGGGCCGGGCGCAATTTTGTTTTTCAGTAAGATAACGCGCCATTTCATAAAGCAAAAACCATTCCTGAATGGTTTAAAGAGAAAAAGATTAAAGCTTTACAGTGGCCGGCACGGTCACCAGACTTAAACATTATTGAAAACATATGGGGTGAATTGGCACGTCGCGTTTATGGCGGAGGCCGTCAATATTTCACAGGAACTGAAAACTTCAATAGCGACTGAATGGCAGAATATCCCTCAAAATTATGCGTTAAATTTATATAAATTATTAATAACAGACTATTGGAAGTGATTAAGAACAATGGAAGATCTACGCATTACTGATCATTTATTTGTTTATTTTTGTTTTACAGTTGCAACAGAGCGTCTAAATTTTTGTCGCGGAAATTGTTTAAACATTGGAGTAATAATTTATTATTTAGTTCATATATTACTGGAGGAGATATTTTTAAGTTTATTTTACTTTTATGAACAAAAACTTAATTAGATATCTTGCTAGTTTCGCAAAGAAATGTTGTAACCCTTAAAACCCGTAAAACATCTTACCGCGTCTAAGTTTTTGTCGGGGAATGTACATAAAAATATTTTAGATTGAAGTATTACATATTGTTTTATTTAAAAAGACAAATTCTAATGAAAAACATAACATTTATATATTATTATTACCTTCATGTATGTATAATAGAGAGGCCCTTAAAATCAAAGTAAAAGGAAAGGACCTTGAACGAAATCCAAACTCGTAAGAGGTGTACAGTCGACCAGTTAGATATTCGAAATACCTACCTGTTTCTTCCTGAATATCTTACAATTCAGTATCTAAGTGGTCGAGAAATCTTTTACCTGCTGTTGGTGTTACTGGTTCCTTTTCGAGGATGAAGATACATGGAATTCACTAACTTAAAGTTAAGATTTTCTTTGCTTATTTTATTACGTTTTCCTTTTTTTTTGTAAATTAAATAAAAAAATAAAATAAAAACAAGGATTAAGATTTCAAATTAATCTTTTATTCATGTATAAGTATTTAAAAAAATATAATATATAATTAGGTACATAATATAATCTTACAAACGTATATAATGTTTTTAAAGCTAATGGAAGACGTCTTGGTCTTAAAAAGTATCATTAAAATTAAAGCTATACCTTAAACGGATTCATCAATCACAAATTCTATAGTGATGGTGTTTAAAATTAATTGATTACATTAATAAAGTGAACACCCTAACCTGCTAATATCACAAATAAATTATTTCTCTCTATATCTCTATACAATATAACATACAAATAGATTGAGCAAAATCAATACCATCATAGGAGAGATCACAAGTAATCACTAAACTTCTAGATTCTTCTTTCTAACTTTACGCTTGAGCCCATCTATCACACGGCACTTGTAACTCGGGCAATTGCTTCTTGGTGATAGCGTTGAGATCGCCACAGCTCGCGATATCGCTGTCAGCATTACTTAGGGACGTCCAGAAGAACGTGCCAGCTTCTGTTCTTGCGAAATGGACCGGGACGAATCTCTGCCCTCTATAAACTGGAATCACGTCCATTCGGCCTTGATTGTAGACAGGAACGCCGGAGAAATCTTCGCAATCGTCGATCTCCTCGAAGATCCTCGCCTCGAGGAGCTCGTTGGCGAAATTATCTTCTATCTCAGCTTCGTATTCGTCGATGAAATACTCGGCGTTGGTCTGCTTGTTGTAAGAACGCTTCTTTGCTTTTTTAACGAGCGATTTCAACAGCTGCTTGATCTGGTGTAACGTAGATCGCGCCTTCTTAGCGTTTAAACTGTTCTCGTTGACGCTGTTATTCGACGAGACGATGTAATCGTTGCTCAAATACGAATTCATGTTTATTATTTCGGACTTTTCGCTTGTTTTTCGAAAACTAACTGCTCGAAACCGTAGCACGGATACGAATGATAATCGTTGGGGCCACGTCGCCTTTTTATAGCCCAAATTCATGCTCCAGAAGAGCCGGGCCCTAAGGGTAACTGCGTTACTTTAGTAGGGGAAGAACTACGTATCACCCTGCGGACCTATAGGAATACGGTATAGGGACAGGTGTTCGAACATCGCAGCTCGATTCGTAGCGAGTGAAATGCATTATTTGGGTTTCATATCGGAGCAAGAGAGATGTAAATATAAGCTTGGTGTGTTAGGGTATACCGTGTCGATCGTGGGAAATCGTACCGCGAACTGTTTCCCACACATAACCACGGATGGCAGATGGTGAACGTCTTTTGGCCTTTTAGAGGGTGATACGAGGATCTAACACACCCCCGCCTAGCGTAATCCCTTTCTTACTTTTACTAGAAATTCTTCCCCTTTTTCAAGGATCTGTAGACCCTTTTTTTTCTCATCTATCGCATGCACTTTCAGATTTTTCCATTTCTTTTCAATGCGTCACCTTCTATGGGTTTCGGGCAAGAAATTGCATGGTTCTCGTGTTGTTATTGTGATTATAGTAAACTTTTATCCTTTTCTATGAACGTACCATTCCAACTTGTTATTTGTATATAGGATTTTTAAAAGGGGGTGGATTAAGCACGGTTACGTTGATGGGGTGATCCTTTTTCACATATATTCCAATATGGGATTGGAATTATTCAAGTTATTGTAATCTTCTGCATATTGTGCTTCTAATTTCGGGATTCTAAATGTAAAAGCAGGTTGAATAGGGTCAGTTATATGTCGTAGTTCCTATTATATTACCTCAAAATTATTCTGGTTGCATCGTTTGAGGTAGCTGGTAAGATGGACAACGAACATAGATCATCACGAAGCTGCTAAACCCAGGGAAAACATTCTACCTTCATTATGCAGTAGATTTGCTCACAGAGAAAATTCCACCATTTCGAAATAACGTGAGGATGGAGGGCGATCCTCCACAGTATACACTGGTCGAATTCTTGGCTCTCTTCAACCTGCTCCTTAAGACGTTGTACACTTCGAATAAATCCAGGAACAATTGCAATGATCCGGAGGATCTTGTTCTGTGCGACCTCCAATTTGTGCCTCGACTATCGTCCATGCTAGTAATTTTTTGGCATTTTAGATCAAGCAGGGATTTTTTGGCGAGAACGTTGATGTCTCTACGTCAGGCGTTCCTCACATAAATCTAATTGCAACACGTTTGCCTCCATTTACTACGAGTTTCTATCTTGTTAGCGCTTGCGACACTAATTTAAAGGAACAAATTAATTTTAAATTCTAATAATTTGTTCAAATCTTCAAAATGCCTTGGTTACACTGATGCAATCAAATTCATTTTACTTATTTTAAGAACATCCCGACAAGAATAGAAAGGCTTTACGAAGAATAAGACTCGCAACAACGAAATGCTGCTTCCATAAATTTAATAATAATTACCACCATTACACAATAAAATCGTTCTTTATGTTTCACATAAGAAAACTTACTCGAATAAACAACAAATCCTACTTCAGCCGCCTGCTGCAGGTTTTAACTTGTTCCAATACGCATATTGGCAACGGTAAGACTTTAAAACACGCTGCCTTCATATCTACCTCACGTCTATACAAGTCGGTTTGCACAGGTGATACGGTATGTGCGTTCAAAGGAAAGGATCAAGGTGTCAATCGTCTACAAGCATTTGTGCAAATTACATATAGGCAAAGAGTTATTGCGCCACTATTAACTGTGCATATGCACGAGATGGTAATCTTGGCTATTAGCTTGCATTTTAATAGTTTATTTTGAAAGATGGCTTTTGTTGGTAATTTTGATTGTCTATTGTTTATGTCTGCATTCAATTAAGAAGATTTACGTTTTGTGTATCGGTGAAATAATATTTTTTTATGAGGAGGCTATTAATTTTTCAACTTACTTTCTTAGATCAAAAGATTGGCAAAATTTAACGGAGAATAAGATACTTTTTCCAAAATTTATATAAATGCCACACGAATGTGAATTTAAAACTAATTTAAAAGAGAATATAGAAACACCCGATTAGATTTACAATGTTCAAACAAAAGTCTGGCATACCTAAGCGAAAAAACACCATCAAATCGCAAAGTGAATAAGTGTTGTTTAAACTGAAGCTAACTGAAGTTGTTGAAAAGACAAATGAACCTAGGAGAATCCAAATTTTGTACTTGTGCCGAACTGAGCCAAAATCAGATATCGGTTACGATGGATACTTTTCGTAAATGAAGCCAAAATTTTTTTTATACCTGATGTTAAAAGAAAAATGAGAGATTTGAATTCTTTTCTTTTGAAAGCGTTGCTTATGTCGACTAATGCTTCTGGACATCCCGTTGTAGAGGAACTAAGTACTGAAGACAAAGGCATATTTAAACAATGTGTCTATTTCCAAAACCAGAAAGACGAAACTACATTATCGCAAATATGTACTGATGTCTACCATATTTGAAGATGTCTTCATTTTGTTTTAATTTTTATTCGCTGAAGCTGGATCCGGCAATGCTGGACAAATTCAAAAAACTTAACAAAACCTGAATTAAAATAATCGATGTTGACTCTCTGTAACCAATCCATAATGAGGAAAAAAGATAGTGCAACATCTTACAAGACTCTTTAATAGATATTTACCGGTTTCGAGCTGCGCACAGCTTATCCTCAGAACAATTGAAAGCCATCCACAAAATTATAACCATTAACAAACATTTTCAATGATTTAATGACCCATTAAGTTTATAACACTGACCAGAGTCGATCGCTTTAGACAGCGCAACGCCAGCTCACAAAGTGGGTAAAAACAGATTTAATTTCATGGCTTATGCCAATCCGTCTGGTAATTATGTATTGAAGGTAAAAGAATTTAGGCAATGTTTCCATTATCCAGACTGAACTCTCTCTCCTTTATTTAGCCAATACATCGACATGTGGTTGAAAAAATTAAACTGTATTGTCCAGAACTTCTACTGACTTCTATCATATCTGAAGACGCCATACGTCAGCTATTTCTTAAAGACGCTTAATTTGTGCATTCAGTAGTTGGATACTTATCCTTATCGGTACTAATTCCTAAAAAATATCTGAAATTCGAAGAGATTTCTATTCACTTTGGGCAAATTCCTTTTTTGGTAAATTAGAAAACAAGGACAACTTTTTAAAAAATTACAACAGAGTAATCAGGCGTTAAAACAACTGATTTTCTGTTCTATTCCAGTATACAGATCAAAAAGGCACTTATCCATCACGAGTTCGGTACGTATCGTTTACGCAGCAGCTAACGGTAAGCCTCATTACCGTAATTGGCGAAATTTTATCGGCGATTTACACCAGTCCAAACATAATTAATCCCATTTAAAGATACTTAAGAGATCCAATTACGTTTTTTTTTGGGACGTTATTAATACCGTCAAGATGAAATGCTCGGCGGAAATTGCTAAAACAATATATTGTATTGATTGACTTCCTACTCACGGTAACCACTTTTTTCGTTTGTTGAAAAATATTAAATAAAGGACGATCCCCGTTGAAAAGAAAATTTAAATCGGTCGTAAAAATGCTCTTTTTCCTTATTATTTCTAATTAAATCCCGATAATATATTGCACGCAGCAAAACACCTGACGCGCGGACAAATTCCAGAGATTTTTACAGTTAGGTCGATATTTAAGGCCCGCAACAGTTCCCTCTTCTTTTTTGTTGTTGGCGGTGTTTAACAACGGCTATGTGGCAGATGATGAAAATATCTGACATAGTAACCCTTTTCCCCAGTAAATTGATGAAAAAGGTAGGTATAACCCTATATAATTTAACTCTATTGAGATACAGGTCTTCTACCTTTTTCTAACAACAAAAAAAAGGGGTAATCTTGCACTTGCCAGTTAGTAAATATTAGTTGTGCATCTATGGGGGTTCGTCTGGGGTTGGAAGCAAGGTGGAAGATGTATTTTGATGTCAATCTAATGTATACGAATTAATTTCAATTTCATGAAAGTGAATTTGTTGGATCTACTTTTTAAAAACGTATCCAGCAGATTGGTTTCGCCGATTTAAGAAGGTCTAAAGTTTGGAATTTGGGGTTTTAACTTTAAATTCATTAAATTAATTTTATATTATCTATACCTCATGACTCCTATCAAACCTTCTGAATTTAAGCCAAATGTACCCAATATACAGGGCGTTCAATGAGGAATGGAACGATTCGACATCTTGCGCTACACCTGGGTCCTTCCGTTCATATCGGACAGGGTGTCTAAAAATGAGTGACATGTCAAAGATCTTTAAAGTTGTAAAAGTCAATTTTTTTAAATAAAGCACCCTGTATGTTTTTAGATAGATGCAAAGAAAACTTGAAACACTTTTCCTAAAAAAAAAAAAAAGCTATAATAAACCTGTTCCAACCACATCCATGTTCAACATGTTCAAACCACATCCCCGTAGTTCAAAACCTGGTGCTTTTGAAGATTTTACCCAAAGAATCTAATCTTCAGAAGAAATACAAGTGACGTAATAAGACGTCGAATAATAAAATGTTTGGAAGAAAATGGAGGTCATATTGTGCAATACCTTGGAAACGATTGAAGATAAGAAACTCTACATAGAATTTTATCTTGGGTTCAAAAATGTAAATACATAGGGTGTTCCATTTAAAATAATGACCACTTGCGATTAACTAGAAGTGTAAGAAACTTGAAAATATTTTAGAAAGAAAGTAGACCCCAAATTTCTAAAGCTGAAGAGCTTCGTTAAGCCTGAAAACTTCCAACTAGCCACTTTCGCGAAGAACCCTGTATACACCACTTAGAATTAGAGCCTCAACATCATCTTAAACTCTTCATTGCCACACGATCACAATTATATCAAACCACGTCACCGGCAGGTGTAAAACAATATCTTTCCTCACAGCCAGGAGGCATGTTACGATTTTGTTTTCGTTTTAGCAGATTGATATTCCTCCTCCATATATGGTCACATCAGACGGTGGTATGGTCTACCACTCTTCGCAAGCTGACGATGCGATTATAACGCATTAATGTTATTACTTACATACTTATGTACCTACATCCTACATGCACACTCCAGGATATATTATTAAAAATTAAAGCTTCACGCGACATGAAGAAAACAAATCGAAAATTGCGGTTGGGCCGAAGCTCCGCGCTATTAACATCTTGCGATGTTTTCGCTGCCTGTTCTGTTGAAGGGTCTTTTTCTCTTCGAGGTCGTAACGAGATTTAAATTGATTACAGCTTTTTTCTGGTGTGTGTGCATCGTCGATTAATGAAATATTGCACGAAAATGATTTATGGATGATTTTCTTATTAATTTTGCTCTATAAATCAATGAAGGTTTGATACTTTCATCGCAATCCCAAGTAAGTCATCGGGATTAAATCGATCGGTATTCAATAAACATTAAATTTTCTTTAAGGATGTCGATGGCATGATTGAGTAGTGCAAATTAAATTTGCAAGATTGTAAAAATTAAAAATTCGACAGCTCGATTCTTTTTGCAATTTTTCTACTTTATTTTACACCAATAAAAATAGCTTTGGGATACAACGATTACCGTACAAAATTAAGCTGCGCGCTTCCATGTTGTTTCGGGTGACGATGAACGATGACTCATACCTACCAATTCACTTTTTCCATCTACCTACCTTCGATACGATTTAATAACTTTCTTTTTTGTTCGCTTTTCGGTATCTCGTGGAGTCCGTTCTTTTTTTGCTTTCATACCATTATTTCCTTTTTCCTCGACTCTTCTTATCCAGGCATTTCTTTCTTCTCGCCGGACGCATTTATACCAAGACGAGGATTCCTTTAAATGTGAAACATCGGCAGCTGCAACAAGGTGGATGAATCATACAGGTCTTAACTTGTTCGGTCGGTGATTTGAGTTCGTTTGGATGAGGTATGGGGTTGTACTAGGTTCAGCGTCCTTGACATATTTCGTTTGATATGTGAACTTTATTTTTTTTTTTTTGGCTTTCGATTAGAATTATTTATATATAAGTTCGAGGTACGTATATATTTAATAAGATTAAATAAGTCTAACCATCTTAATATGTACATCTTAATTGATTCAATTTTCTGTTTACTAAATTTTTTCTATGCGGCTGGTTTTGGGCAGAATTCGTCTTCAGGTATTAAAAATTGAATAGTCTGTTAACCCAGATTATTCAATTTTTTCGAGACGTTGGTCAAAAAGGTGCTTTGTAAAGTTTCGGATGTTTTTTTTAATGAAATTTCAAAAAACAAGTCGTGTGGACATATTCAGAGCTAGTTTCAAATTTTACAAACAAAAACATCGAAAGCTTTAGAAGAAATGAATCAAGATACTTCAACATTTAATTATTATTAATTTAATTAATAATAATTAAATTATTAATTATATAATTTAATTATTGGACATAATCTACTTTAATTTTTAATTGATGATCTTTTCAAGTAATTTTTTTCTGTTGGCTCAGGTCAATTCTACATTTTTTTTAATGCTCGGAATATATTCTTATGAAATTCTTGGTTCTAATAAAATTGGTTATTCAGGGTTGTTTTTTGCAAATCATGAAAAATAAATTAAACAAATTTTAGAGTATCCGAATTACAAGCTATCTTGGACCTCGATTGGAAGTCCGATTGCGATGTTTATAGCTTGAAACTAGATCCGATTTATAACCAAATCCTTCTCACAGTGATCGCTATTCCGTTGTAAGATCCAAAGGGAATTAATTCGTGTTTCCTTCAAGTATTTGTGGAGAAAATCTCATAATGATATTCAAATTTTTAAGTAATTTTAGACGGACTCGTGTTTTGTCGATTCTCGGGGAAACCAGTAGGCAACACTTTCTTATGAGACGAATAGACACGAGTCTGTCTAGTCGCTGCAATAAAGTAATAATTTCACTTGCCTTGTCATTTGAAACCGCTGATTCCGTTCGTATTGAAACATTCACGTGCCAGACCTTCCTAAATTAGAAACTTTTGCCTTAAGAAACCTGAAATTCGACCCTAAAATTGCCATACTACGAGCTGATGGGGGGAATGCTTCCGTCATCCTAGACAGCGAAGAGTATGAGCAAAAAATTCTTTGCTTACTCCATCATTAACTCTATTAAAATGTACCGATACTCAGCGGTCATTTCTCCCTAGTGATTCTTCGGCTTCTAAAATTCACACTATCAATACCCTTACGTACAAATTACTTCTTTAATAAATTTTTTTTCAATATTTTATGTGAAATTTTCGTTTTCTTGCAGCTATATTTATTTGCCAACATCTAGCAGTAATGAAACAACTGAATTTATTGATAGCAAAATGCCGCATCAAAAGCAAAAAGAATTTTAAATGAAATGTTGTTCCATTTCACATTACGAATAACGACACTCTATTATAACACCGAAATGTTCCACTCCGTATGAATTATTTACAACGCTAATGTTACCATATTTAACCGCTTCTAATTCCATTAATGGGTTGAACCTCTACCATTTGGAATTTATGCGCATAATTTAGGCTTTAATTTATGCAAATTAAACCGTGCTTATCACGCGTATAGGAAATACCACAGATCGATTATTTACGGCGAGATATTAATCACCGGTTTACAGCAAACTTCGCACGTAATATTCTAATTTCTCGCTAGGATTTCGAAAGCGAGGCAAAATCGTGCGACCAGAGGCTTTTTAATGGTAGGAGGTGCTTTTAAAATGGACGTAAATATAATACCGAGTGTATTTAAAATATCACTGGACTAAATTAACTGTGATTCTTTTAAATATACAGTGCGTTTAAATTGTGTGAAATAATACTTCTACAGCCGCTACAGTAGGTTGTATAAAAAATATGTTATTTGTCGAGATCGTAAGTTAGCTGTTTAATAAAGTTTTTTTTTCTAATTATAACTATTAAAATAATGAAAAATTTTACAAAAACAAAAGAAATAGCTCACCTGGACCCAATCATTGTTGCCACAGTTAATAGGGATAAACAATTTATTTCCCTATCTTTCCAGGGTCCATTTTCTTAGAGATAACTAATGTTTTGAGATCCTCCTTTCATGTCGTTCTTAAAACAATGCATCCTCTACACAGTATGTTACCGAACAATAACGACAAGATAGATAATTGTGTGTATACTGTGGTTCTTGATGTTGGCAAAACTTTTAAGACGTTTAAAGCCGAGTTCTTCCGGTATAAATTAGTACATAGGGAACCATATCCGGTGTAAGTGTAAGTAAGAAAAAGAATTCATCCGTTTTTAGAATAATTTATTGTCAAACAAAGTCGTTCTAACAAAGATCTACATGTAATAAAACAGAACAAACCCATTTCTTGCAATAAAGAAACGTTGTTTTATTTTTAAAGCAATTTTGGCAAATAAAAAGATCGCATCAAATTCGTTGAATTTCGGTCCCCGTAAATTCATGGAACTCCTCAAAATCATAAACCTGTAAGAATAAGAAGAGAACAGCGTTAAATTTATTTTGGCTCATATAAACAATATTCAAAAGAATTCGTCGAAAATCTCTGATTAATTGCGTAAATACGATGTAGTATAAAAAAAAAAATTAATCAATCCTTCCGAGACTTAAAACACTCTGTATGTACGCCGCATTCGCTACGAGAGATCTCATAAAATGCTCTGTTACCGAGATACTTACCTGAATCAGCCGCAAAACCAACCCATACGTTTGCAGCTCGTGAAAGGCGCATCGCACCCCGTCGAGAAGCGACCCTGCACGTGTTCAAATTGGTTCTTCGTGATTTAATCAGGTCTCTAAGGTGAAATGATGATCGTTCTCTCTCTCTGCGAGACAAGAGGGCTTCGGTCTGTCTGAAGGTACAGCATACATAGGACGTATATGGGGAGATGTTATCTTCACTAGTAATGAGATTCAGTCACATTATTATTTGCGAACGGTTCCAAAGAGTGGGCGTATTGATTTTTTTCTATAGTCTCTATGTTCTGGTGCTCTTTTTTGTATCCATTTAGATTGTAGGAAGTCGTTATGAGGTCGGTTTTCTTTTATTTTGAACTTGAAAGGAGATAAATTATTCTTCCTATTGATTGATGTTATTGGTGTTGGGGTTTTGTTTTTCTACCAGGTACCTGTGGAAAATAAAAGGGAGAAAATAAGAAAGACGTTGAAAATAATGGATTTTAGTCCTTTAATACTAATTTGAACAACCACTTAGCTTCAATTTGAATATTAACACTTCCTAGACATGAAAAAGAAATTATAATTTCTTCAATGAAAGCTAATTATGCTTAGTTTATTTACTTCCATTCTATCCTGCGTTATTGCAATCATCGAACTACGGCCGTATTAATGAACAGTTCTTTCAAATTGACTCGAAATGGGCGAGTTTCACACGATCCACTTTATACGGAGCGTAATGAATAATGAAGCGAACTCCGAACGGTATGAATGAGAAACAAAATCAACTCAACAACGTCATTATTGAACGGATGTATCCAGCAGAGTTCATCTTCTACGCTGTTTTTCTTTTTTTCATTTAGAATGTATTTTGTTCCCTTGGCGAAACGTCATACTGTGAATATGAAGATGTCGAGGTACTTCGGGAGGGGGACTTCAAAACAAAGAAGAAAATAGTGGAAATTTATTTAGATTATAAGCATTAATGTGAGTTTATTTGAAGGGATTCAACAAGTTGAAAAACGAAGAAAATTGCAATCTTCTATGTCATGCGGTGTTCTCAAATTAAAAGGAATGATGATTGTATAGAAGTAGTAGTAAACCGGCATTATTTCTGAAGCTTAGATTAGATGTGCGGTGAATCTTTTCCATTATTCAACAAGAATAAATGTAACCACTCCTATTCGGTTAGTTACTTGGTTTTCTCAACATTCCTATTTGAAATAAATAAAAGCTTCCCCGCATTCCTCTTATTGCTCGACAAAGACCAGCGTTGACTTTAGAATTAATTTCTATGCAAGCTCCGTGTCAAAAGGACATCCTTCCGAAGATTTCGAGACGTAGGGCTTGACAAAGGCCGTACCGAGGGTTGAACAGGGCTGGCAACCGAAGAACAGAACATTCACCACCGTGAACCTACCAAATAATATGTATTCACTATAAAAACGGTTTTCCACCCCAATCTTTGACTTGGGTAAGAACATAAACACACTGCCTATATACTACGTGAGCTTTCTTCAATATGTTGGACGTTTCTTTTTGAAGTTCCTCAATAATAGTTATAAATTACCGCATTTTAGAGTATCGGTTTTGTCAACACGTGTGCAAGGAGCAGGTATGTGGAGGTTTCCTCTAAATATATTAAAACGTTTCTAGTTTCTAAAGAAATATAAATAGATCTTAGAGGTTTTTGCAATTCGAACGAAATGGAGATGCTATTCAACGTCGAAAATTCTGGTGTTGTAAAGCTTTTAAGGATGCTAATATTAGTTCTGCAATCGATGAGATAATAATGGAAATAGTTTAGAATCTTCCTGGAGAAACTCTTAAGAGTGCGTTTGTTTTTTTGCATTTTTTTTATAGGTTCTGCCTTATTGCTTACACTGATTGGGAAGGATATCTGTGCAATGCTTACCATATTTTTATATTATTCTATATATAACTTTTTGTTGCTTACATGTGGTTTTATAATAAATTTAAAATGCCTTTAAAAGTGAGAAAATCTGCAGTCACACAAGATTATTATTAATCCCTGGTCTGTGGTGTAGAGTTTAGCTTGCTTATCCAGTGAACGGGAGATATCAGGTTCGACTCCTTATCTCGGTTAAAAATTTACGAAAATTTAATTACGTTGGGAAAACTAAAGAAATCAAGTCAGATAATCAGATGGATTGGTGAACGAAAAATAAAAAGGAAACATTTCTTCAAATTCATACGTTATTTCAACTAGAAGCTTCTTAATATCCAGAATATTTCACTAAATATTTATTCATTCGTTTAGTGTAGTTGAGATTTAAATAATTTTACATGACAACATCGACAAAAGCTAGGGACTAATTTAAAAAACAAATACAACCTCAACGTACCCATCTAATTTTCCAAATTACACGTACAGACTTCTATTAATATCCCACCCGTAACTACGATTTACATCATTGTGCCCGTCGAAAATTTAACTCGTACACGTTAAACGGCGTCCAAAGCGAAAAAAAAAGGCTGCTGCTGCTGCTTATTTAACACGTTACACCGAAATTATAAAGTTAGAAGCGATATTAAAATTACAAATGATTCTTCCTGGACAGAACCTCGTACATATATTAGGGAAAAGAGGAAGTGTCGTGTAGTTTATTTAAATAGCTTCGCGTGAAAGAGGTGCTAACTCGTCTTAGCGGTGCTTGAAGGTTTAGTGGAATATCCTCAAAATTATGATACTTGCGTTCGCTTGTGGTTTGTGACTTAAAAATTGTGTAAATACGACGTTTTTAACAAAAGCGTGTGAGATGATCGGGTTTACGTTTATCCGTTGGTTTTTCTCGAGTTGTAACAATGGAAAATTTGTTTAATAAAGGGCTACTTCCTGCGTTTTGTTGTTGATGTATTTTCTCACGTCTTCGAGAAGTTTCTGAGAGGTTTCATATTTGAATAATTTCGGTTTTCTAGTCCGCTTCATTTTTTGGTCGGGGAATACGATTTTTAATTTGTTTATAAACATTTTTATACTTATAAGGGTCATACCACATTGTAAAATTTGCTCCTTTCAATTCTTGAAAAATATTAGATTCAGTGATGGTTGGCAAATCAATTGATGGACGAAGATGGGCATGAAAAAAAGGATTAGAGCAGCAATTTATTTTTTAATATGGGTCATTTGCTTTTGGATGCAAGTATTACATTGTTCCATCCATTATAAAAAAAAAAACATGCTTTAGTTTGTCTGCAAAATACCTTTCAACCACCGCTATAAGTTTGTCATTCGTCCGTAAATGTTGTTCCTCCCGTTAATGTTTTTTTTGTGAGATTTGTGAACTGAGACTAGGAACTAGAGCTGCGCTATAAGGTGGGATGGTCAATTTCTATGGATTCAGCAACAGCAGATTTTGAAAGTCTTGACTTGTGGACTGTCGTATTATCGTAAGGCAACAAGACACATTGCGTGATTTAAAATTTCTTAGCGGGGCTGGAGCCCTCAATGTGCCATCGCCTCGATTCTAGAGTCAAATTGATGGATCCAGGTTTCTCCCTTAGACCATGCATTTGGAATGGTGAAAGCATTCATAGAATCCATCTTGCATTAATTGTTGTCATTCCAAGGTAGTGGGATAGATTCCCAAAAATCGTAGTTTGTATAAGTCCTAATAAAGCTGATAATTGTCGCTTCTTGCATCCTCCAGTACCAAAGACTTTTCAATAACATCGGAAGTGATCACGTCAGCAGATAATGTATTAAAAAAATTGGTTTAATTCCAATGCAAAATTTAGTTCTTGCAGCAGTGCTTCCATTTCAAAATGGTCTCACTGTTATCTTGTCTTGAATCTTAGATAAAGTTAAGTGAAAAATCCACTATTTATTTTTTATAAAAGACATTGCTTTACTTCACTTTTCATTCAACTACAACAGATATTTTCTAAATAGCTTTATTCTCTTGATGTAAAGAGGCTTTGTTTGTATTCCTTCTTCTCCTGTTCCTCACCAATTTGCAAGACCAATAGAACTGACTGTGAAAAGCTTTGCATCTTGCATATAAACATTATTTTTCTGTGTGTATGAACAACCACTAACAACATTTAATTCAGTTAGCGAAATTGTCAAATTGAAATTTATCTCATTACATCAATTACGATTTGTGCCGCATTTCGTAAACGAAGGGTAAAATAATACGGCTCATTTGGAAATTTTCGTATTTGTTAATGTATTCCAACAATGTTTATGTTATATATTTATCAAGATATCCGCCTTCTCTAAAAGCATCGTACACCGCACTTCGCCACGTTACCTTACACCACATCCCCGCCGGGCAGATTATTTTTCCACGTCCATATCTTTCATGTTTATTTTTTTATGGTGCGTGGGTATTTTTTTTCAAATAAAAATTCATTGATGCGCGAGTAATTCGGATTTTATCTGATAGCCTAAGGTCCGGGTAATACGAGAGAAAAACCTGGTATTGAATAACACGCCAGTGCTTTCGTAGTTGGTTGTCTTTATGGGCGAAGCTTTCCGATGGTAAGCGTAAGATAATATTGAAGAAGAGCTCTTTTCAGCAGCGTATAGGGTTTTATAATGCTTCCCTTTATAGATATTTTGTTTTTATTTTTTTTCGGCTTTCGTGTGTGTGTTGTTGTGGTTGTTGTTGTATGACAGGCTTGTTACTGGTTTGGTGCGTGCTTATCTATCTTTGCGAGAAACACGTGCTATCCATACAGAGTGTTTTTCAAAAGATTGGGACGATGTCGTTTGTTTCGATGCACATAGACTCATGAAAGTTCATTCATTAGCTTTTCTTGGTTTTGAAGGAAAAGCTTTGTTCGACTTCAGCGGTTGTCTTAGAAAAAGTTCACGAATTGCGGATTTATCCAATTCACCAGATCTGGTTTACAGCGATTTTTTGTTGTTTCCTAAGCTCAAATTTTCGCTCGGAGAACAGAGACTTTCATCATTCGCGGGAACCATGACATTAGTAAATCCGCCTATTTTGCGGAACAAGATGCCAGCTACTATTTGGACAAATTAAAAAAATAGGAGCAACCACATCAATTTATTTTCTTATGTACGCCAATTTTTTGATAAACAATTGAAGAATCATAAGAAGCAACCAACCAATATTTTTACTACCTCACAAATATCAGAAATCTAACAATAACACAGGATAAACCTTATACGTCCATATACTTGATTCTTTTAGTCGATAACGCAAAAAATAACCTGATGTAAATCTCAAAGAAAACACTCCACAATCACAAGGATCCATTCTCTCGAATTTTGAGCAAAACTCGCATACATGAAGCAGGTATAAAAACATATCGCCATGTATGTATATGAAGGAGATCTCGTCCTATCCGGACAAAAGAGAAGAAATGTAAATATTGAAATTGTAGATTTCGCGTCGAAGCAAACAATATTCAGCGAGGAAGAATGTCCAAATATTGAACGAGCAATCATGTTCTAATGCAGAGGGCGCGTTTGAAAGCATCACAAATCTAGCAAAATAACGTGAAATATTCCGTAATCTTAGGTAAATGTTTACGCGCCCATCGATGCCAAAGATCTGCGTACGGATAAGTGGGACCTTTTTTCGTGGTTCGGTGGCTCCATCGCATACTTCTGAATGATCTGTGATTATGTTATTACAAAGCGTTAGCTATTGTTGTTGTCAGTACGAAGTCTTTATAAATTAATGTTTAAAATTTTCTTAAGGTTTTAATGTGAGAGGTTTTAGTCGTGAAGTTCGGTCATACAATAAAAATCTACTATATCACACTGTATACAATTATTAATACATAAAATTAGAAAAATATTAAGCATACACTATTTTCTAAGAGATTAAAGCCATAAATTATTATGTAAAGTAGAAATATTGCGACAACCACAATAAAGTCCCTTTTATTATCATTCCAAGAATTTCTCGGAAGTACCGATCTTTTGAAACGGGTCGTTTGGGGATTATTAACGAACAATACATTTAGGAAATATACCGCAGCATCATTCTTGTTTATTTATCACAGGCGTAAAGATATAAATTTGCTTCATTTTACTGTTAAACGTGTGTTGGTGTGCATCTGTTGTTTTTGCGCGAAAGTTTTAAGAAAATTTACTTCAAAATGGCACGTGGCAAGCCTACCAGTGTAGAAAAACGTTCACGCATTATTACGCTGTTTGATGAAGGATATTCGGGGCGACAAATTGCTGAAAAAATAAATGTGAGAAGTTCAACGGTAAATCACATCATAAAGCGATATCGGACAACTGGAACTATAGAAAATCATGTTCGTCCTGGAGCATCTAGGAAAACAACAAAAGCTGAAGATTTGAGAATTGTATTATTAAGCAAACGCAATAGAAAATTAACAGCGCCACAAATAGCAGCCGAAGTCAATCGCGGCCGTGAAGAACAAGTTTCGGCGAGTACGGTAAAACGTCGACTTCAACAGGCGGACCTTCATGGACGCACTGCCATTCTAAAACCCTTATTACGTCGGGGCAACAGAGCAAAATGGCTACAGTGGGCTCGTTCTCATCTAGATTGGTCGTTAGATGATTGGAAACAAGTGCTTTGGAGTGACGAGTCAAAATTTGAGGTTTTTGGGCAAAATCGACTAGTTTATGTCCGAAGATCTAAAACCGAAAAGTGATCCCGGACTGCATTGCGCCAACAGTGAAGCAAGGGCGTAGTTCTGTGTTAGTGTGGGGATGTTTCTCCTTTGCTGGGACGGGAGATTTATGCAGAGTGCAGGGTGTAATGAGGAAGGAAAATTATTTTGCAATACTCCAGAATCATGCAGTGCCATCAGGATTGCGTATAATAGGCCGTAACTTTACATTCATGCATGACAACGACCCAAAACACACTGCGTTAGTGTGTAAGAACTATCTAAAGGAGCAAGGAGAACAACACACCCTGAAAGTAATGACATGGCTCCCACAAAGCCCAGATTTGAACCCTATGGGGTTGTTGTGGATTGAACTGGACAGGAGGATCCGAAAAATATGACGAACTTCACAAGAACATTTACGGAATATTCTGCAACATGAATGGATTAATATTCCACAATCCGTTTTAACAAAACTTATCGAAAGAATGCCGAGAATAGTTCGAGCGGTGATTAGCAGCAAAGGAGGTGTTTTCGATGAAAAAAAAATATAATGTTCAGTATGTTATATTATGCCAGAATAACGTTTTATTTATTTATTTTTGTCTTTTTCACCTGTATATACAATAAAATTGCATTTTGTTTTTAGTTTCGTTTGTTTCTGTAACCTTTTCATGTTTTTTACCAACCGACCGAACTTCTCTGAACAGCAGTGTACATACATAATTACGCCAAGAAAATAAATAAAATAATCCTTTTGCTTTTTCGGCGATCATATTAATGGGTGCTATAATAACATAAAAATATCAAATTTTATACTCTGACTGACAAGATGCGAGTAGAGTTAAATTGGATTTGGCGGCCAGTTTCCAGATTTTCATGGGATCTGGTTCAAAAAGTTTTGCAGCATTAACAACTAAGCTGCGTCATATGAGAATTGAAAATCCTTGCGTCTAGACGGACTTCTAAGTAAAAGGCCAAAGGTGTTAGCGCTCTTTCTGGACGTGAACATCGCTGGGACGATAAATAAAGAGAAATAAAAGTGAATTTGGCAAAAACTTTTCAAACTATCCTCATACAACTGAAATTAAACAAACCCAAAATAATTTATTTCGGTAAAATAAAAGCATATTACGTCGCTAATTCGCTCGTAAAATCTATCTCTTAATATTCTCCTAAATGGTAACTAGTTGCTAGCATCTATAATGATAATAATTACCTTTCACGGGGTACCGAATATCTCGCTGAGCATGAAATTGTTCGAAACGTACAATGTTTCGAAAATAAATGGGCAGAAAACAATATTACACGCTCTTTACTCCTTAAATATGTTCCGCAAGCACTCCTAGCGTATCAAGACAGCTCGATTGGCTACCATACAATTTCCTAACGCAGAATCTATATCCCCAACTTTGTTTCCACGATCATTCGGTCCTTTTTCGTGCTTTTGTGCACGCACATAAGAAATGGGATGGAGATAAATTGAGACAGACGCAGTTTTATTGTGTTTCTCGAAGGTTTAGGGAATACAATACCTCCAGCGAACGCTTTTGTACGAGAAAGATCTTACTAATACGTATGTGCGCTACAGTTTGTTGTAAATGGAAAAATAGGCAAATCGAATTTACGCTTTAATAATCACGCATAATGTGCCAACAAAGGGGAAATCTTTTGATTCCGTTTCTATAGCACTTTGGCCCATTGGTTGGCTGCTAAAAGGAAGTAATCTTAGAAAGGTGTATTTGGTTATCTGCGCACGCAAACAGGACTTTGTAAATTGGGCGTTAGGTAGGTTTAGAATAGCTACAATCTGATGTATTATTTGCTTCGTATTTTGATGTTTTGTTTAAGACTTACAAGGATATAGTAACTTATTCCAAAAGAAAGCTTATTGACATTATTATTTCTTATATTGGGTAGCCCATAAAAATCAACAGACCTCTCTTGTATCAATAGAAAAAATATCACTGAGAAAATTTATCATCTTTTATGTTGGTTGCAGATAAATCGAAGACTGAAACTGATCAAATTACGTTTGATATTTATTGGCAACTTCAGCAATTTGATGATTTTTGGCATACTTTTTAAATTTTAAAGCATTTTAGTGCAGATCATCAAACATTTGTCACTCAAAGTTATTTTCGTAATGGATAAAAGCAGCAGAATTGGGAATATGTTCAGTTTCCACATTTTGCAGTAGGGGAACCGAATTGTTTAATTTAGCCGCACTTCACGCAACTAATACTGGAACTCACTAACAGATGCTGCGACTACACCGAAAATTTACAGCTATTTGGAAACGTCGTTTAATTGTTAGTAATCCTTCGGCTTTTATTATTCTTTTTAACAGTTTCGGGTGCTTGGTAACTGGTTAAAAAAATCAGGCCTGTTAACCCTGCGTTCCCCTATCATATCTTGATTTATGTCCACAAATTATTCCCTACGTTGCTAATTTTCATGAAACTAGTGCAGTAAGTCGTAAACCCGGCAATGGTAAACTCAAAAAGAACTGCTGAAACTATTTCAACAAGAATACCTAAAAATATTCAATTAGAAAGCTTTTATATGAAACCATTTGGTCATATTCCTCCACCTTAAGGAGTTGTAGAAGCCTCTAAAAATCACATTATAGAGGTACCACCTTCAGATTGGAAAAACATGTTTCGTTTTCGCATGCAAAAGCACATAAAGCTTAATGGCGAATTTATACCAATTTTCTTCTGTCATTGTTTTTGAAAAAACTTGAATCGTGTCCCCCGCATTTGTTAATTTCTCTAGAAGAATGGGAATCTTTTATAAAGAATTTATTTTTTTCATAAATCATTTTTTTCCTCCTCTTACGACACATATTATTTCGTTTTCATGCGCATACACCGGATATGGTCGCAATCCATCTTCGATACGTGCCTAGAATTCGAAACGCCGGTTTAGAACCAACCACCCGCTAACGGTCAAAGAAGGGGACCAAACTAAGGGGTTCGCCTAATGAGGTCCAGTCTTGCATTCAAATTCAAGCGAATCGAATGCACGCATTTAAACAGCAACCCAGAAAAGAACCCAACTGTTTTCGTACGGGATGACGTCGGACTTTTTTTATGTCCAAGCACGTTCTTATTTGACCTTTCACGCCGTAGTTTTTTTCTATTTCTTTCGCATAAAACATTTCGTAAGCGACGATAAACATGGTATCATATAAACAAGTTTTTTTTTCAACGTCTTAACGCATAAAAAACGCCACGGAAAAAAATAAACAAAGCCACCGCAAGCAGATCATTTACATTATGATCTAGTCGAAGATTTTTTTCGCAAATTCGCGTACAGATGGCGTTGCTAGTCTAATTCATCTTATAGCTTATCTAAAATATGCGCACGTAAGTGATACACGTGCTAGTTTTACGAACGCCAACTATTGAAAGAAAAATTCCGCGTATCTAGTAGGAAATTTCAATAATCTACCATCGGCAAATAGAGCTCTACGATTTTTACGGATTTTTGAGAAAGTTTCCGATACTCGAAATTAAGAAATGTCAACGAAAGGCGATCAGCAATCTAGTTTTTTTTCGGGCGAATATCATGTTTAAATATTTACGTTTGCCAAAAACTGATATTTGCTGTTTTTCGGTACGCGTGTATATCAGGACTTTGTTGCAATATTTCGCAATTTTGGAACCGGTACTATTAGATATGCTATATTTGATAAAATAGTCAAGGTTCTAAAGATATTAATCGGGCGATTTAGGGCATGGCTGATGGAATAGATTTTAGAGCCAATAATAAATTGAAAAAATTAATCTTTATCTTTAGCTTTAGCTGATGTTTATTTCTTAAATAATTTAATAGAATTCTTTAAATGAAACGTAAGCAAGCACCTATGCAAATGAAAGGTGAACATGTACTGAACATGAGCTTTTGTCAATACACTATTTGCTCCCTATTGGTCATCAAGTTTGAGAATATAAGCAGAAAGCAACAGTATTCGTTTGGACAACCACAATAGGATAAAATATAATGACTCAATATCCTCCAATCGCAGACACATTTCAAATAAGTCGTGCTTCATTAACAACATTATCTGTTAATCCATGGTACCAATACGCCAAACTCTTTTTTGAAGATATTACGTCGAATTAACGAACTAGCTGTGGCGTCACGTCTGATGTATTTGTTGCATAAACATAAACCGTTATCCGGTAATGTATACGTAAGTAATTTTTGTAATCATCGTAGAAAGGCCGCACTCGATGGAAAATCACGTTTGCGGAACAGAAATGATGGTATCATTCGACCTTTATTACTATTTATAATAAAGGTGCGGTTTCGGCAAAAGATGGCGGTACTAGAATTGAAATAATTCTATTTTTCATAAAGGTAACCTTCGACAAGAGCCCTGTAAAGTTTTCAGGCAGATAGGTCGATTAGAGCAGCGATTAAATATTTATTTTTGAATTATGAGATAAAAGGTAGAAATCGGTGAAGTTCATGGGGACTCTACATCTTCGTTATCGGCCATAAAATGCTGGATTACATGTGACCGTATGAACATTTTTGATGAAAAACGTCCAGGTCGTTCAAACGAGATTACCAAAACGGAAGTGATTGAAATAATTCGCCATATGCTAAGGTTGTGGGCATCTCAAGTGGCTGGGTGGAATATTTGGCGATGTTAAAGCGCAATTCGATTCGTAATTGCTGACGAAACATGGATTCATCACAGCATACCAGAGACGAAAGAACATTCCAATTAGTGGGTTTTCTGTGGTCAACCGGTGCCAAAGAAGGCTAAAGCCACTTCATCATTTTCACAGTGTTTTGGGATGATTACCTTAAGAAAGGTAAAACGACTAATAGCAAGTATTGTGTCAGCTTATGGGATCGTTCCAACAAACGTTCCATTAAGACAATGCACCACAAAATTGCTAATAAAAAATTTTATTCTTCATTACTCGTAACATTCGCCTGCAAACTTCAAAAGTATACAGTAATACCCTCATCCTTAATCTCTGATCTAGTTTGTTCAGGGTCGTAAAATCTTTCCTTTTTTTTTTCCATGCAACAGAATTCGTTTTAATATCGCTTAATCTTGGATTAAAATATGCCGAGCGCGACAGTACTTAAACCGTACCAAATTACAGCTTGCACGCTGTTCAATACGCCGGAGAGGTAATTAAAAATTAGCGACGGTTTTGCAACACACTCGATGATTTCTTTTCTCCAACATTGAATTGAATCCAAACGACGATATTATAAGCTTCGTCGATGCAATCTCTCGCCGATTCCTCGGGCTAAACGAATTATCAAGTTCACGACGATAGGATTATTTTTACGTACGTACGTATAAGTCTCCTCTTCTGACTTTCAAACATTTTAAACTTCTTAAATGTGCAAATTGGCATCCTCGTTTGTCGTCTTCTTTCTATTCTCTTATTTCCATTTTCCTTTTTTGCAGGTTCTTCGTCATCTTCGAGGAACATTTCGAACGGACGCAGATCGCTTATCTTTCAAATTCATACGTCTGATTATCGTTAATAGCGGTTTGCGGGTTTGAACTTGTTTTTCTTCCATCCCCGGCCGTTGCATAATACATCGAATCCGTCGAGGATTCCAAACGATTAATTAACAATTATCTCTTGGAATTCGACGTCTTTCTCTGTTATCTTCATCTTTTTCTGGCGCTAAAGCGAAAGATATCGGCTCTATGTTTGTACCCTGCGGCACTCCCGAAATCGACGATTTTACGCTACGATGGTATGCAAATCGTGACGTGGCAAATTTGATGATGGTAATCGTCAATTTTCGGTAGTTTTTAGGCTTCGATTGGCCGCAAATTTGGCGAATTTTCTCCGTCGCCGTATATAATTTTCTCGGAGCTATTATTTGGTTGTTAAAGAAATGGCTGAATTTACGAAGCGTATTTTTTTGATAATTATCGTAATTCAACTAAAAAAAATGTCGTTGCAGGACGTAGTTAAAAAAGCGAAATTTAAGCCTTAAGTTTGTAAGTTTGTTTTTCTTGTTTCTTTTTGCCGACGTTGCAGTCGCATTTCTTTCAAATGTAGCTTTTAAATTTAAAATAAACCACCGCCAAATTTATTGTTAACCACAGCACTTTCAATTATACAAAGGATATTAAGAAAATATTTAATCTACTGCTGTTGTTTTTGTTTATGCAGAGCAATCGTAAAGTGAGTTTTCACTTTAAATTTTAAATAATTACTCATATGCCATTAAAACAGCGTTTGTAATTGTTTTCCACCCTTACCAAAATCCTTAGAAACATCTCCAACGCCAGCACCTTTCGCATCTTTTTAAAGACCTTTCAACAAAAGCGTTCAAATATATGAAAAAGAATCCTCCGCAATAATCTTTACAATTCAAATAACATTAATCCACCTCAACTAGACCGACGTATCCAGAAAAGGCCTTAGAAAAACGAAAGAACCAAAATCGCCGTTGCCGCGACACGTTTGCATAGATTCTAGTTCTTGCGCATCGAATCGCTAACGACAATCATTTCAAAGCCAAGTATTATTATATGTCTGGCAAAGGCGAGGCAACCAACGACAGATGCGAACTGTAAAATTTCGTAAATCTATGTGTGACACGTCTAGAAAAGCACGGTCTCGTCGTGGTTTTGTGTGAGTTATTGTCAGGGTAGGGCCGTAGGAAATTACGGAAAATTTCCGATTCGTGCCGTGAAAATCGCACTGCGATTTGAAGTTCGTTTATATATAGGAGAGACTTCGGATTATCATCTTGATGCGGATGAGAAAAGCAAAAGCGGAGGAAATCTTTCGTAAATAAAGGAAGAGAGCGAAAGTAGGAAGTTGTAGAAGAAACAAGTGCATGGTTGTATCAACCTAAGTTAAGACGATGCTTTACTTGAAGGAACACAATATTCTGTGCCACTTTATGATATGCAGGCTGATTAATTTTTGACCATCACTATGGGGATCTCTCTTATCACTGGATGTAAATAAGAGAAAATACACTTGCGACAAATGGTGATAAACCGAAAAGTGTTTATTTTCTTCTTTTGCCCGTAGCGCTTTTGTTTCTCCCAAACGTCCAAATGGGAAATGGCAAATGGGAAAAAGAGTAGAAGGAGTTGCCTTTGTTTTATTGGATATTTACGCAATATTTGGGGCACCGCTAGAAGATTGAAAGTGGCCTTGAGAATGAGTTCTTAGTTTTTTTTTTGCAAGGCTCAATAAAGGTGCTAGAGGAGAAAAAAGTTAGCATTATTCGTTTTTTTATCATTTGTCGTAGGTCCGTTTTCTTTTTTTTTCGAGTTCCTAATAAACACAAAACTTAGCAACTTTAGCTGTACAAAAGAAAATATGAACGTTCGTTCAACGTAAGTTGGTTTTGCATTAAAATTTTACTTCGTTCAACTAAATATATTTTGCAAACAACACTAAAGTATCGGCACGCTCCGCACCGCACCAGGTTGATTAATCCAGGACAGCTATTTCGAGGATACGCCGATTCTCATTCTCGTTCATTCTGCAATTTTGGCATCATCGATTTTATTGAGTTTTAAGAACTTAACCAAATATTCCCCGCACCAGCCCTTGCTATCATTGAGCCATATTAACTCAAAATACTCATATTTGGTTTGATTCAACCACGTAGTTTCTGCTATTGTTATTTGAAAAACCTGGTTAAAGATCTGTGATAATCGTTATCGAAATCTACAAATATTTTTTGCTTTATCTGGAAATAATGATCAATATTTGTTAAAAAAAAAAAACTCCTAAATCTATTATTTTAAAATATAAACTTGATATGCCAAGCGTAAATACGTTTGTTCCTCTTCATACCTATAAATAAATCTCGATCCATTTTTGAAGCGTAAACTCCACAATTTTTAAATCGTAAATACATTCAAGCTTTCAAAAAAGAATAAATCCCAAATAGGACAATGTATGCACGTCCATACATAGCTTTAAATGGGTATATAACCTCCAATCGTATTATTCTAAATCGTTCTTGTGCACGAACACATTTGATTCTGGGGATAAGCTTGGTAAGATCTTAAAATAACAAGTGTACGCCTGAGTGGCTTTTAGTACCCAGCCGGATGGTCCCTTTGAGCGGAAGAAAAGATAGAATTTGAGCCACCGAAATGGCCACCGCTTTCTTCTTGTATTTGTCCTACTTTTCTTTCGCGTTAATACTGTATGGTGTATGCCTATCTTGCTTAAGAAGTGTCAAGTTACCTACTAAGAAACCCGGAGTTTATTTTCCATGCCTCGTAGCCCACAAACGATTGCGTATTTATCTTTACAATAATTCTTTGTAAACGTGTAAACACTGCAGATTCTAGATCTAAGGAACGATTTGTATACAATTAATTATACAATATTATTATGGCAAAGTAAAGATATTGCATGCAAAATGCTTGAAAAAAAAAAGACAAACGTGGAACAAATGAAAGTTATTTTTCTTAGTTGAGAAGCACTCGTTAGGCTCAAAAGGATTGGATAAAGCAGCCAACAAATAAAACATCACTTGCAATTGAGTGTTAATTGGCAAAAAAAAAAAAAAACAAGTCAAAGTGAAGTTCCTTTATCCTATATAGATTGCCCCGCAATATAGGCAGGGAATGGAAAATACCGCACTCTCTTCTATTATAGTCGTAATTAAGTCTAAAAATGCGTTTGTGAAAAGGCCCAAACACCGTTTAAAGGAACCAAAACAAACCAGGTGGAAGCTCAAAGTCCTCCAAAATATCAATAAAATTGTAGCAGATTTTATTATAAAAGGCAACAGAAAGAATTCTTTGATATGTAAGTAGGAGACCTTATAAAAAAAACAATTGTTTATGTACTTTTGGCAAGCCATAATACCGTGGACAAGTGCCATTATAACAAACAAGAGGACGATAGGTTGGATCAGGCAATCTTGGCGGCCATAAAATTGCTTATAACACTATAACAGCAGCAGTTAATAAGACTTTAGCTGGTTGGTAAATGTGCTGGGGCGCTCCATCCTTCATAAAAATTATGTTTTCAATTGCATAATCTCTTAACATTCGTGGGTATCGTTCACCCAGTTACAGTCTTTCCTGAAGGACAACGCGGACCAACGCTGAAATTAGCTATGATACTGCACCAAACAACCCTGAATTGCCTGTAGATTTTCTGCCGAGCTAATTCTCTGGTTTTAGTGTTATCTGGCGTTATCTGTCCATAAAATAGGAGATAACAATTTGGATTTAATTTCATGACAGTCGAACCTGCCTTCACTAAATCAAACAGTTTACAAGAATACATTTTTAGAATTTTGCGTAAGATTTTCCAAATAGTGGTAGGGCTGAAATTTGCAATCGTTGAACATTACTGATTTCTAACGGGTTAGTGTTGGCCATGTTTTGATCTTTCTGAAGAACTTCTGCAACTTGAACAAACACTATTCTCGGAAGGTTACAATTTACAATTATTATTCTTTAAAATTTGCTAATCGAATTATGGCGAGAACTTAATCTTTATAAAGAATACGGACTAAAACTGTTACCGTTTTACGTCCCTGTATATTCAAACAATTCCACAAATAAGGCTAGAAAACCCCCACGTGAACGTGTGTTACATTATACCGGCATAAAGAAGTAATTTCTTCACGCTCAAACGGTTAGCTTTTTGTACGTCATATTCACAATATAAGTATATATAGAAAATAGAACTCAAAAGTGAAATAGGCAAAGATCGTATTCGTCGATAAATTCCTTTTTCAATACGTTATACTGGCGTATCCGTAGGTACTTTGTATAGGAGAAGAAAAAGATATAATAAGGAGACCTACGCCAAAGATCTATTCAACCGTTGTACCTTTTCCATTGACCACCAATGTTTGGTTAGCTGTCGGGTCCGTGTATTACATTTATAAGGATAGATTCGTATACACTGAGCCTTTCTTTTATATATCTTCAAAATATAACACACACAACCACGCATCTACCCAGCCCACTACACGAATGCGAAGGTCTCCCTTTTGATTCCCCTCCTTTTTAACGTACGTACACGGTAATCTCTACGTCCGATCTGGAGATATTGGTTGAATATAGATAAGATCAAGGCTTGCACTGAAAATTTCTTGCTCACCATGTGAAATAAAAAGAAACAAACACTAATAAATACAGCGGGAGTAAAAGAGAAATTGTCAGCAACAGATGGTCTTCGCCAGATAATCAAGATCTACGAACTGATAAGATTTTCAGATCTAAAATCCCTGTAAGAATACCATGAATAAGCCAGCAAAAGATCGTAAAGTACTGATAATTCTCCTCCGTCTTCCACATTAAAGGCTATCGCTTCTGGGCCTTTAAGGTTTTCGAGTTCCAGATGGAATCTTATCGTATCGAATGATATGATCTCCTCGCTGATGTGATCTCAATTAACGTGAGGTTTCTAGATAAGTTTATGAGGCGCCTCGTACAATGGTAATTTGTAAATAGATACGTACGACTTTTAGATCGTGTAAGTTGATGAGTAACATGGTTCGTTTGTTGATGATTTAGCTTTTAGATAAGAGATAAGTCTCTTAACGTGACAAGATCTCTTTGATGTAGATGTAATATATATCAGATAAAGTCTATCATAGATGACGATGGCCAAACAGTCATGGAAAACCCGCGGTGGGCTCCAAACAAATAATGTAAATGAGGACCAACAACGAAATTGCGCGATGAAGAAATTCTAGCTACGGATGAAGCGATAATTTCATCATTAACAAAAGAGCAAACAAGCAATAAGGAAGAAGAGAAAGGGGTCTCATATAAGAAACACGCACCGCATACAGAAACCTGAAAATGTTTTTTAATCCGAGCAAATTATGTATTTATTTCATATGCGCTAAATACGCTCTTAATTTGAAAAACCAATAAAGACCAGATGCTGAATTAGCAACTTCGCCCCTCGTGCGGATGCAAACACTTGAAAATATTTTTAACCTCATTAATGGACGCAATTAATACCATTGAATACTTGAAAAAGGGTCCGTTTTAAAACCTTTTCCTCCTCCGAACTCGAGTCAACAGAGTTGTTTAAACTCACTTTGTAAACGAATTAATACAACGCTGGTTGTGTACACCCCTTACCTTCCCTCTAGGCGGCCACTATTTCATCCCCTTAAGCGTCTACATATCACCTCCCCTAACTTCGGTTCCAAATATGTGCCTCTTAAAGAAGGAAACTAAAGAAGAGAATCATAAGAACCCCATATGTATTTACTAATATTTACCACATGGCCGACAAGGGCAAATATTTACCACCCCATTTCATCCGTACACCCCTTGAAAGAGAAAAAAAACTGTTGGTAAGATGGAACCACCAGTTTAGGGAGAATAATTAAGACTTGTTTTCTTCTACATTTTTTCCATCACTTTAAGGATTTCGGAAAGAGTGTTCCTCATAAGTTTCAGCCAAAAAGATCTCAGATTACCTTCTCCAGCCGTCCCGACTAATACAAACACGCTAAGTTAATGATGATTTTATCTTTTGTTTGTTTGGTCCGCACGATTTTCTAGTGTCTTTTAGCTTCGAACCGGCAAAAGAGAAAAATATTAAATTACGCGACAGATATTGACGACGTTAAAACACGTGTTAAGAGGGACGCAACACGTGGTCGTTTCTAAGATTTTGAAAGAAAACAAATACGCCAGCTCAGAGCGTTGAGTGAGAAGGACTCGCGTTTCTTGAGAGAGGGCTTTTAGTTAACAGAGAGGAGATTAGTAGGCGTGGAATGTGCCTAAAAATACGCTGTTTATTAATATGGTTTCTCGCATGCCCTTTTCTTTCGAGACCTAAGTGGTTAGCCAATTAAAATAACTTTGATGGTGTATACAGGGGTATTTTGGAATAATTTGTACAACTAGCAATAACGCGAAGCGAAGCATCTGATACGTGGCGATTGAGAGAAAATATAAAGAAACAATGTTGTCAAATGAAATAGAAGATAACCAAAATATATTTCCATTACATCGTTTTATTCTTAATTGCAAATATTTGCAAGATTCACAGGGTCCTCACACCAGATCAGGGAACTAGTTGGATGTATAGAAACAACACAGTTTTTCGTGAGAATTTTGCCATTTCCGCTACTTGACCATTTTCGTGACCTTTCGAGGAAAAACTCTGGAGAAAGCAAGAGATCTAGTTAAAGTTAAAGTTAGTGCATAGAGGGCCTGCGCTATTAAAAGTCTCGAAAACGCAGTGTTTGCAAAGAAAGCTACTGCAATTACCAAGAGGAGATCGCTGAAAATCTTATGGTTGCTTTCCCAATGAAAAGTCTTCAAAACTTTGTCAAAGAAGCCACACTGTTACACGACATTTGCAGAAAGTATAAAGCTCAAAGGTTTGCCAAATTATCAAGAAATGTGATTTCCAGAAGTTGAGACATCCACCCTGCATAAAGCAGCACGTTAAATTAATATTAAAAAGCAAACAAATCGTATTGCAAGTTAGAATTGGCAAATTTCATGCAACTTCTGAGTAATCGAATTGATCTTGTTGATCATTGTTCTTCCAATTTACACAGTTACGCAGGTTACTTAAGACCGAATTGAGCAACCTTCTTATTCAAAAAATACCAACAAGAACAGAATATACTTTTCTCCGCTCCGCTTCCTGATAGAACTTTGTCAATTTTAGAGCTAATGGTTGTTACATTCTTCTCGTCTCCACTGTATTTTCGGTAACAACGCGCTGGGCATCTCCTGATATTCAATACCCAATTAAAATAATACTCGAACTTCCCAAATTGGTACCCTGCTAGTCATCGTAAATATTTCCTTTTTCGGGGATTAGTATATCGGTTACGGATGTTGACGAAATACAAGAAATTCTTTGAGAATTACCACCAAAACAGGGGCCCATGTGGATTGTAAAATGTTACGAGGTGGCGAAGACCTTTGTCGTAAAGATGCATACGTACGAAGTGACACCCAGAAGCTGTAAATGGCTCGATATTCCCCAAAAAAAGAACAAGAAGAAAATTGTATTTTATACGCGTTATTAATGTTACAAATTTCTCAAACGCCACGATGCTAAGAATATCACATAGCAGGTGTGAAATCCAATAGTCCGCGAATTATTTCTTTCAATAAGGAGCCCATCCATATGTAAAATTCTTCGTTTATTAATTTAGAAGTGCATGAAACACTCTACAGGCGGTCTACTCGAAATTAATAAGCAGAAAGGAGCTGGTGACTTGCTACCATTGAATGGAACAAAAGCTGAACTCGATAAAATATTGTAAGAGACGTTGGCGAAGGATGAAGGAGCTTTAATTGTTTTTTTACATGTTGTATGTAAATATTAAGCGTTACAATATACATTGGAATATATCTTCTTGAACAGTTCAGCATTCCCGATTATAAGTTGCTTATCTCATCAGATAGGCAGTCTGTAATAATTCTCAAGGAAAGAACTGAGTGCATATGCAGCCTATTTCTTCTGGAAAGCTTGTAATTTTTAACCAGTCCGCACTCTTAAAGTTAGTTTGCTGCCTAATCTTTGACTTGGAAACTTTACAGGCCTCCACTTAAATTAATTCTGCAAAGACGCTTTTGTAGCCAACAATCTCCAGTTAGAATCCTCACAATCGTTCCAAGATCTCTTTTTAATAGCCTCAAGTATACTAAGGAATTGTTTACTTGTTTGGACAAGTCACAATGATTAAATTAGTTTCATTCCTTCTTTTAAAAAATCTTTCATGGGTGATGGCTCTGACCTTCCCATAAGCAGCAGTCTCATGTGGTTGGATAGGGGATTTTGGTACTACTTGCTTGCTGCAAGCAACAGATTGCTTTTCTCTTCAGGAATTATTTGATATTGTATTGAATAGTATTCTTTTGATTCTCACTCGCTAATTGAAACTAATTCCTCCCCTTACAGTTCATTTTCATCAAATTTCCCAACCCACCTACGTATATAATTCATTTTATCGTATCACCTCGAAAAATCTTCCCCCAAACCCAAATTAATACTTTAATCTCCGAATATAATTACGCCCATAAATAACCTACAATAAGAAGAGCTCCGGGGTTTGTACACAATACGCGTCCAACATAATACCCGTCTCACAATCGGTTAACCATTTTAAAGGCTTTTGGGCGGCTATTGTTACCTACACGTGTTAGAATCGGGAACAAGACAGCGATTATTTACAATCTCTAACGGTCTACGTGGTCCGTCCACTCCGTTCTCAACTTCGTGCCGGTCCAACACGTGCTTGAAATCGTTAAGGCGTAGCGTATCAGGGACCTCGGAGAGCCAACAAAGGCCAAAAAACTGACGAGGTTTCTGAAGACGTTGTTCGAGAGACTTTAGCTTTGTTGTTGCATCAATCACGGTAAAAATATTTAACAGCAATGCTATTGAAGGAAATAAGTAGACTGTGAAATAGAGTATAGGATGACTCATAAATATGAGGACGTTATTTTATACAGGGTGGTACGAAAGGCATATATCTTTAGATGTTTTGCAGGATATATATCCATTTGGAAAACCTTTATTTGGAAATTCTTCATCAAACTCAATATATCTTTTTGAGATGTTTTTATTTAAATTTTATCTTTTTATTGACGTAATTTTTAAAACGTTTAAAATAAGTGTATTGAAATTCGTTATTATTTCATACAGAGTGGTACGAAAGCCGTGTATCTTCAGATGTTTTGCAGGATGTTGGTTTGGAAAATTTTCTAGTTACTTTTATTTGGATTATTGGACACAACAATTATTTAAATTTAAAAATGGGTTTTATGTTAAAAAAATTGGTTGTAGATGAAGTCATAAATTAATACAAAAATATATTTGCATCAAATTTTATTTTATTTATTAAACCAGCAGTTATACAATAATACTTACAAGTTCTACACTTAAAACTAATGAGATACCAAAAAAAGAACTTAACATACTAACTATATTCCTTAAAATTATGTTATTACTAATTTATCAAAAGAGAAGTGCATATTTACAAATGAACGACATGGTATAAGCCCAACAGTAGGAAAAATAAGTCAGGAATCAACTTAGAGTTTGAGCAAAATTCTTATATAGTAAATAAGCTAATACAATTTGCTCTATTTTTTTTTTACTAAATAATTATTACATAATTATAAACTAATGTATATCACAGACAGACATATTATTTATAAAACTAAATTCATTTACCTACCCTAACACAAAAAAAAAGATTTATTACAACCTAATAATAAACATATTTTTTTGATTTTATTAATTCCATTTATTATCTAAACGAAGTGGGGGGATCACATAGCTTAAATATGAGCTTCAAAATACAAAGAAAATGAACGCAAAAATCAATATTCAAAAAACGATTTAAGCTACTACTTAGATAGGGTGCAAAAATATTAAAACAAATCTATGTACAGGTGTTTCTTTATACTTTACTTGATAATTTCGTAAATTTTGCTTATTTATCAACTAAAATATAAAGAAACGACCTGTACAAAAATTCTTTCGTTTTTTTTTAATCTGTACATTAAAGTGCATATTATCTAATATTTAATTAAAACTAAAAAAGGGGAACTGAAAATTAAATACGAAAAAAATCTTAAAAATTAGAAAAATACGCATGCAATAGAATATGTATTTTTTTAAAATATAATTTTATATGTACAAAGATGAATTGACACTATTCGGCCTATTTTTTAATTATTGTTAGATTTTTTTTTGTCAATTTTTTAAAATATTTTTTTTAGATAATTTAATTTTACGAAAAAGAAATTCAAATATTTTAAAGCTATATTTAATAACTTCTATTTATTTTTATATCACAGATTTAACCATTTTTAAAGCTTTCGAAAATATAATTTTTCTCTCTTACAGAAATAATCGTAATAAACATACTTTTCTTCTAAATTTAAAGCTTGAGCAAATAATGAGATGTGCATAATTTTGTTTTATTTAATATTTATGAATTAATAGGAAAAATATATCGATAACAAGTAATTATGTACATAAAGGGTACTAAACCGTGCGCGAAATTGGGGTATTACAACGCGAGGTGCTTAGTTGTAAACTACGACTTTCGCACACGGTATAACAGTGTTTTTTTTTAAGCAATTTATATATAGACAGGGTGATCAAAGTAAAAATAGTAGCGCTATAGATAAAGAAGCATTTCCAAATATTGCAATGATTTAAAGGAAAAATTAAAACAAAATTTATATCTAATATCACAAAATTCTCCATTAAATCTCATATTTTTGATTTCATTGCCTTTTTTTGCTTATTCTCTTGTTAATATAACGTTATCACAAATATGAAGGATTACTTTATCACAAATTAAGAGCAAGAAATTAAAGCTTTTGTACTATCACAGCTTTTTCCAAAGGGAAAGAAAATAAAACTATCACAATTATTACTTAATAAGGATCTACAGCTAACTTGAATACATAAGATTAAAGTTGGGCTTTTATAATTTAGAATTAAAAATACTTATTTACACAAAGAGAAAAGACTTACATCGATGCATTAAAACTCAATTTCGACAATCTCGTTGAAGATGTTGTCGTTAACTTCATTATCTTCAATCATAGTAGATGATTGATGTAGGAAGCTACCTGTAGAAG
Source organism: Oryctes borbonicus (assembly GCA_902654985.2). Lineage (NCBI taxonomy): Eukaryota > Metazoa > Arthropoda > Insecta > Coleoptera > Scarabaeidae > Oryctes > Oryctes borbonicus. The sequence goes on along the minus strand of LR736871.1, from coordinate 4,691,300 downwards.
CTGCAGGTGGGATTGAAGCACCATCGGATTTGTTGGCAACAGACAAGAAGGTCATTAAGCTACCCCTATTGATCGAGATTTGCTCGAATTTGGACCAGTAACGGTTTAAGTTGATTTTAGCGCTGCGAACTACTGTTCTGGGAAGTTTGGGCTTTAAATTCTGTAAGAAAAATGAATATTGAAGTATTTATTTAACGTCTATTGAATCTATTGATGTATCATCGAATTTTGTTTCAACAAAAATAAATAAAAACACTTACCTGTCTAATAAGCCTCTTCCACGGTGACTTGATCGTCTTATTCTGGTTGGAATCAGCATTCTCTTGATGGATTAAACACATGTTTACTTTCACTGTTTATTGTTTATTTATCTTTTTTTTTGGGGAAATTTTGATCAGCCAAAACAAAAATATGTTTTTTTTTAATGTTCCCGAGAAGGAACTGATTATTTACGGGAAAAAACACGACTATATCGTCTATCTAAACTAAGCGGGACGTCTTTCCCTCACCAGAGTCGAGATCAAAGTGTACGTCTAGGCAGAACAGGTATGGGTTTTATACTGAACGCAGTCCGCGGCCTACCTGATCCCTGCGGTGATACGCGCGAGCTGTACGCGAGCTGAACACGCGTTCGGCTTGCGATATCTCCATCTTTCTCGCTCCCATTCGTATCCCCGCATAATTCGTCTTAAATCTCAAATTTAAAACTCCGTTAAAAACAGCGCGACGCTTATGGTAGTAGGCTCCGGAGGCGTTATTCTTTTATTTTCCTCTAACGTTCGTCTTTCGTCTTTCTCCTTCTCGGTCGTTTCGCTTTTGTTTCTCCATTTGCCCTTTTTCGAATCGTAGTAGGCAACGCGGCGAAGCGGTAGCGTCGGTAATTGCTCTTTTGTTATTTGTTTCTGTCGTATGCCCGGCTTGCTAGATGCGAGAGCATCGCATCGAGGATATGCTGTTTTGTTTTCGGCGTATACTTTGGGAGCTATTGGTTGGTCGTTATTGTTTTGTTTCGTGCGCGCAGTTAAGGACGTGGGCGATGTTCAAGTTTTCTTTTTGTTTGTTTTTTACTTTTTTCGATTGTTTATTATGCTTTTAATACGTGAATATTTTGAATTAATGAAATTTTGAGGGAAACTTATTTAAATGTATTAATTTATTTAATTTCTATATTGATGATGTAATTTTGTTCAAGTATAGAAGTAGCCAATCACATCAATTAAAGCGAAGTGTGGGAACGAAAGATCCTATATCAATTTTCCATTCAACCAAATGGCTTGCGTGCCTTTAATGAATATTTTAACTAAACAATTTATTTTATTGAACACTAAATTATTTTAACAGATCAAAAATAATAAAACGGCAAGTTTTTGAGCAGTTTTTTTCAGAGCAACGAAACTACTTTATTAATTGGAGTTGGCCCTCGACCATTGAACGGGAGCATAATAATAACTATTTATAACTACCATACACAAAAAAAAAAGGCCAGATATAGCAGGCGTGTTCGGCCAATATCATTTTCGTACAAATTTCTATTGACTGATGTTCTTCAGCAGTCTAAAATAGAATAACTCGCCACATACTACATACTAGTTACTACTTTAAATGCCATTTACCAAGTTAACCATAAAGTATGAAAGGAACAAAAACAACAAGTAGGTATTTTCGGCAGACATCAACCTGAACGATCAACCCAAACATAGCTCTTGTCGTTTAGGTTTGACGAAATGGTGTGGTTGATTTATTTCTTTTTGGTAATCACTTGTTTTTGTTTTAGTTTCAAATAAACAAAAGAAAACTTACATTTTTTAGCTTTTATAAGACGCCATATTCGAATTTGCATTTGTCATAGTTAGCAATTCATTTTTGATAAGAAAATCAATTATGATCTAGTCGGATCATTGATCTTCGGGCTTCATCCAAAGCATTGTAAGTTATTTTGAGGACATAAAGCAAACATCTTCGAGCGAATCCTTTCCCCAAGCCCTAGAAGTTAATGTATATCATTTATCTTTTTTGTGCTGTAGCAACAAGTTTCTCTCGAAAATTTTTTAATGATACCCCAACGACTCGCAATATTGAGCAGTACACCTAAAAAAATATTTCCCTATATTTAACGTTGCATCCTTAAAGTGATTGGACTTGTGTATTAGCATCTAAAATACGGCCCAGAAATCGATTATGAAACTGCAAATTCATCTTCAATTCGCAAAAGAAACCAGCAATGCGCTTTATAGGTATAGTAATTACTGACAGGAAATGAAAAACATTACTTTATTATGCACTTATCTCAACTGACTCGCTCATGGTGGTTCAATTTAATTTTTTGCCTATTCTTCGTAGCTTACAGCAGCATCTTGTACGATGACGAACCTTTTACAAAAAGGAAAAAGAACTCTAAGGGAAAATACCTTAATATGGACGTATGGATAAGTAACTTGCTAAGTGTGGTTGATGAAAAACTTATTAAGAAATTCGTGATGGTAGCATTGCAATAATGCTTGCTTTAACTTGATTGAAAAATGCAGGTTAGGAATGGTTTGATTTTCAAGGAAATTAACTTTTAAAATTGAAACACGTGATAACCAAAAACCAATTCTACGATATCGATCCCCACATTTTCAAGGGTTTTTCTTGCAAATTTATCAAAGAAATTTGTAACTCCGCCAGTTCTAAGACAAAAACAGATTTAATAAAACGAATATACCTAGGTTATACCTGCAGTATAGGAAATACAAGAGAAACTATCACCAGTAGCTCTCTTAGTCATATATTACTGCTTACACACAACCTTTGCTACTGGTTTTCATCGTTACATTCAGAGATCTCAAGCGATAGAATTAGATAGAGAGGAAACATGCTCCAACCGTCAGCATCCAACAGATACGAAACTTGTTTCTTCGTCATTCGTGTTTAACATTTCGAGGACTCATTTTTAATGGTTCTTTTCGTTCGTATTTTCTCTATAATTAACCATAATCGTTCGTAACGAATTTTTGATTGTGGATCTTCGAAAATTTCCGAAAAAAAAAATGTCCTATATGCTCGTAGCATGTGATTTCCTGCATTTCGTCCTTCTTAAATCATTGTTGAGGCCTTCGATGGTAATTAGAGGTTAATTTAAAACTTGTTGCGCAAGTAGAGAATGCACGGTTAACTTGATTAATATGTTGATACAAGATAATCATATGTGACGAATTTTTGATTCGAGGTTGGTAGAACTTTCTCTGAAAATTTCTTTATTTCTTCTAATTAGATATCTTGAGGCTTATCTGGAGATAATTTAAAGATAGCATTGCGTAGGTAAGAATAGTTCATTTGGGCCTAGTCGACCAAAATCGGTTGTTCCGAAAAACATCGATGCTATGCCCAACATAATTGATGAGGATCGGTTTGTAACTTGTCGTGAGATACAGGCACTCTTAACCATATCGAAGACTGCAGTGTATTAGATTTTGCGGGAATATTTAAGTGTGAAAAAGATCTGCTTCCGATACATTCCGCATAATTTGACCCAAGCACAAAAGAGGGTTGTGTAAAGAAAGACAATTTATTAATTTATTAATTAATCAAAAATGCAGCAGATTTGAATTAAATACAACCAAACAGAAATGTCTCTTGAATTGAATGAAAAATTTTATCTTTTTTTTGATACAATTTGGGTTATATTTATATGATTGTTAGTGTATTTGCTATTATTATTCCAAGTATCAAAGCGGGCATAATTTTCTTCTGCAATCACGAAACGAGAAAACGAACAACGGCACTTGAATACGAGCAAAAGAGACCAAACCATCGGATAAAAACGGGCAAACAGTCCAAACCAAAAAAGGGGGAAGCGGAACGAGCGACATTCGCGCGCTCTAGCGTTTTGTCCGGCTCTCCTCGGCGTTGGCCTGTTACGACGGCGTTTCTAGGGTGGCAGGTGCTGGTTGGCTTCGTTCGGAGCCTGGGAACCACTGATCGTCGCAAGTTCCCACACCCGAGGAGCACCTGGCCCGCGTTATGACATACACACGTATCCACACGTGTGAGGAGGGTGCCAGAATAAGATGAGGCCTCTTCTCTCTGTCTATACGCGGGCTTTTAGCCTTCCTTCTTCTTCGTTTTTTTTTCATGGGCTTTTTTTCTGATCGTCTTCTTCTTCCAGATTAGTTTTTTTTTTTGCTCTTCTTCACATGGTATGTTATTTGGATGGCGTTTCAACCCCTTATACGTTAAAGTAAGTATTTATATACGTAATTTATACTGGGAAGACGTGTATGCTTAGTAATATGAATATAGTTCGGATTTCAAAGATCGTTGTCAAAATGGTCCAACACAATTGTAGAGGGATAATAATAGTGATAGCAAAGATTGTGGAATTGTATGGCAAACACACGATGATATCAAAGTTAGTGAATGCAAAAGATTGAAAGGAGTAGGAAGATACAATTATAACAACATTAATCACTAGAAAATCTCAGAATTTTAAACCATCATTAAGAGACTTTTATATTCAACAATTATCGAGCATGTGAAAGATATTTTCTGGCGAAAGATTTTTCTGGAAAAAAATTAAAAGAGGTTGGTTACGAACATTAGGAGGCATCATTTCAATAAATCCAAATTATTTAGTATGGAATGAAAGTCCTCTTCTACCAGAAGATCCTGTTGAAAGTTATTTTTATCAAATGAGGCAATTTGGGATGAGAAACATAAATCCCAATCTTCATCATCTAACTATGAAAAAGACTCTTGCTCTAAATCTTAAAGGCTCTAATTCAACAGGACAAACCTTTAAACAGCCCAAATCAAAATGTTAAATTAAATATTCAAAATGGGTTCCAATGTTTTCCCTACTTTGGAATTCTTGGCAAGCTTTGGTAAACATTGTAATGTTACTACCTCGTCACTTTTCGGTAACCTTTTGACGTAGCTGCTTAAGTCTACACGACAAGTTTTAAATGAGAAAGAAATTCAGCGGCGTGAAAAGCAGCGATTCTGAGCGCCACAAATGAAGATCTTCTCCACACGTTCAGCCCTATCAGCAAATGTAGTTTAGTATTTTCCAATCGATTTTCATACCTCTTTATAGCACCTTGGTCATCAATTTTTTATAGTCTCATGACGAGAAAATGTCTTATCTAAAAACGGTTTTTGGCATTCTATAATCATTTACCCATATTCTTAGGTTTTGAGCATAAACCTTTTTTACACTCAACCTTGCTCCTGTATACGTAACACGAACAAAGTTGAACCGTTCTCTCACGCGGTAGATAAATCTGCGTATTTTGAACGAAATTGCTCAATTTTTTTAGCAAATGTGGATGAATTTGGTGCTAATTGAGAAGATCTTTCAAGAGCATTCGCAAGCATGAGATCATCATATCATAATGTTTCTATTGAGGCGGTTGAGGTTCAGAGAATAGGTGGGGATTAGTTTGCCAAACTAAATTGATAAACGCCCAACATACTTACATACATCCACCATCCTTTTGCCGTGAGCTGTAATTAGAGCTCGCGCAAGTAAGTAATTGCTCGCCGTATGCACACAGATAAAAACAGAAGACTACGATCAGCGTATATACCATTGACATCCCTACTAAAACTGGCTCGAGATCGATGCCTTGCGCACCGCTAACCGTGGGAATTGCGAGCAGGTGCTTCGCCAGCCGAGATCCTACTTGTTGTTGGTCGCTTGCTACCGCTCATCAGAGAATCTATATGTATATACATACGCGGGATCTTCTACAACTGCAATATTATTACGTACTGTGTTTACTACTCGAGATTGCACCTCGAGGCGCTTATAAGCGTTTTTTCCTTATACGACGTTTCGATGTTATCTTCCATCTTCTTTCTTCTTCTATTTGGTCTCGTATAAAAGCACCTCAAGCGGCGTATACCTATACGCCTATGTTGTACCTGCCATACGGTGTTCCTTTCGGTCCTTGTTCGCTTCTGTCTCCCGATTAGATTAGGAGATTAAGTAACGATGTACTTCTTGAAAGTCTCTCGGTGTAATGAGCAATATGTCATCAAGATCGCCGTTCTCTCAGCAGTTCTTTTTTGCGTGGTATCTAGAGTAAATGATCTCGACGTGGAAACGAATCTTTTCTTAACGATTTTCAATGCTTATCGTGGAAAAGAACTTCGCGGTGTAGTAAAATTTTATCGACCAATGTGTTAGTAACTTAGCAACACCTTCCTTCCTGCAAATGCTTTAGATTTTTCCAAAGCGAAAAGTCTTAGACCTGCTGTTATTTTAATCTTTAATAGGCAATTGAATTTCCTTGAATTTTAGTAAGTATACCAACATTGAATGGATAGAGCTAATTTCGGGCCAACCGCCTATATATCGATTTTGAAAGTGTCACAAGAAGAGTTAAAATCTGCTGACGTCGGTCCATTAATTATTAAATTAAATTCTTCTCCGGCCATCCGAAAATAATACGTTGCTGCAGTCGGCCTGATTACAGTTTTCATGGACATTGGACTGATCTTCGTCGACGAACTGTCATGCATATTTTTTACTTCGCTCAGTTGATTTGCCACTTCAACCGAAGTCAAATGTCCTCAAATCCCTCAAAACTGAAGAAATCTACAAATCGATTGTTTCATTCGAATGTCGCTCTTCTACGGTCCGATGCTGGTTTCGCCGGTTTAATTAAAATGCAGAGTGATTCTTTCAACTGCTGAACTAAAGCTACTGCTCTGGCTGCATTAATCGCTTTGGACATTTATTTTTCACACGTTTCTTCGATATTAATGCAAGAATATCGTGAGTCTTAGACACAAATATTGGCCTTTTTAAAGCAAATACTTAGGAACTAAGATCAAAGACTTTGGATGAAAATGCATATTAATAACATTTAAATAAATTTCTCATTGTATTGAATCAAGGATTTCTTCAAATTTCTCTTAGATGTCTCCAATCACCAATAACTTGCCCAAGCTCAATTTTTGTTAGAACCTTCTTAATTAGCTTTCTTTCATTTGTTCGCTCTAAAACACCTCTAACATGGTAAAGAATAATGATAATAATAACAAAGACTGTGAGGTAGTATGGTGAACATTAAGGTGCTACCACAGTATTTTATGAATATTTCGCGTGGTACGCAGTGTAACGATATCTTGATGTTTAACAATGTACACTTCCGTTCAGAGAAGTTCGGTCGGTTGGTAAAAAATATGAAAAGGTTACAGAAACAAACGAAACTAAAAACAAAATGCAATTTTATTGTATGTACAGGTAAAAAAGACAAAAATAAATAAATAAAAAGTTATTCTGGCCTAATATAACATACTTAACATTATATTATTTTTTTTCATCGAAAAAACCTCCTTTGCTGTTAATCACCGTTCGAACTATTCTAGGCATTCTTTCGATAAGTTTTGTTAAAACGGATTGTGGAATATTAATCCATTCATGTTGCAGAATATTCCGTAAATGTTCTTGTGAAGTTGGGCACATTTTTCGGATCCTCCTGTCCAGTTCATCCCACAACAACTCTATCGGGTTCAAATCTGGGCTTTGTGGGGGCCATGTCATTATTTTCAGGGTGTGCTGTTCTTCTTACTCCTTTAGATAGTTCTTCCACACTAACGCAGTGTGTTTTGGGTCGTTGTCATGCATGAATCCTGATGGCACTGCATGATTCTGGAGCATTGCAAAATAATTTTCCTTCCTCATTACACCCTCCCTGCACTCTGCATAAATCTCCCGTCCCAGCAAAGGAGAAACGTCCCCACACTAACACAGAACTACGCCCTTGCTTCACTGTAGGCACAATGCAGTTCGGGATCACTTTTCGGTTTTAGATCTTCGAACATAAACTCGTCGATTTTGCCCAAAAACCTCAAACTTTGATTCGTCACTCCAAAGCACGTGTTTCCAATCATCTAACGACCAATCTGGATGAGAACGGGCCCACTGTAGCCATTTTGCTCTATTGCCCTGACGTAATAAGGGTTTTCGAATGGCAATGCGTCCATGAAGATTCGGTTGTTGAAGTCGACGTTTGTCCGTACTCGCCGAAACTTGTTCTTCACGGCCGCGATTGACTTCGGCTGCTATTTGTGGCGCTGTTAATTTTCTATTGCGTTTGCTTAATAATACAATTCTCAAATCTTCAGCTTTTGTTGTTTTCCTAGATGCTCCAGGACGAACACGATTTTCTATAGTTCCAGTTGTCCGATATCGCTTTATGATGTCATTTACTGTTGAACTTCTCATATTTATTTTTTCAGCAATTTGTCGCCCCGAATATCCTTCTTCAAACAGCGTAATAATTCGTGAACGTTTTTCTACACTGGTAGGCTTGCCACGCGCCATTTTGAAGTAAATTTTCTTAAAACTTCCGGGCAAAAACGACAGATGCACACCAACACACGTTTAACAGTAAAACGAAGCAAATTTATATCTGTACGCCTGTGATAAATAAACAAGAATGATGCTGCGGTATATTTCCTAAATGTATTGTTCGTTAATGATCCCCAAACGACCCGTTTCAAAAGATCGGCACTTCCGAGAAATTCTTGGAATGATAATAAAAGGGACTTTATTGTGGTTGTCGCAATATTTCTACTTTACATAATAATTTATGGCTTTAATCCCTTAGAAAAGAGTGTATGCTTAATATTTTTCTAATTTTATGTATTAATAATTGTATACAGTGTGATATAATAGATTTTTATTGTATGACGGAACTTCACTGAACGGCAGTGCACAGAAACAGCAATTCTCATACTTCTAGTGTGTTGGAATGAGTATGCTTAATTCCTTACTATCATTGTAGAAACAATCGTTTCTGTAAGACAATAATTTTTAAGTGGAACCATTCGCAATGATTGAGCCACACATATTCAAATTATTCCCCCAAGTGGTATTATATATCTCTATCGAGATAACTTATGCTGGTTTTGTAGTAATAATAATAATAAACTTCCTTAGATAAAAATATCCAGAAGACTTGTCCACGATAATTATTAAGGCCGGATGCAATTAATACAGGCGAGGCAATCAAAATATATTCCATATTAAATACTGCCCAGGTCTTTACATTTTAATATATCTCAAATGCTCGTAAATTAAAGATAACGATAATTTTCCTCAACAAAAAAAGAAACGTCTTATCTTTACAAACGAGAGTCGAAATTCTAAAATAATATCCGGGAAACGTCGTTGCAACTTTACAATCCTCGAAAATAGCTATTTGTCTTCTTATAGCGGGAGATGGAAAACGAGATGGTACAAAAAACGCAGCTAAATCGGACAATCTGTTATTCGAAAGAAACGGACGATTCTACCTGATCTCTCGGGGAGAAGGAAAGAGATAGGAAATCTATATATACACACAGGAGATGGGCACAAATCGTAATTCGGTAGCTTAATTGTGGCTCTTGATTAACGTTTCGAAAACACCTGTCAGAAGTTCTCACGGCTCTTTCCTAACAAAAAAAAAAAAAAAATGGAGGGAAGAATAAGAAAGATGAAACGTGAAAGAGATGCGAGATAGATTTTGGTTGGTTCCTCTTGCTATCCTCAATCTCCTCCCTTCTTTTGAAGCTTACGTAGTGTGTCAATTACCTTTAGTTCGTTTATGCTTATAAGACGTTATGACTTTTCCCGATGCTGTTGTAATCACCATTA
>LR736871.1:4656473-4681659 GCA_902654985.2 Oryctes borbonicus | reverse complement strand
AAAAAAAACACAAAAAGGATTTTCTTTCCAATGGAATCCTCCCGATTTTAAGGCTCTCAATACCTTAAGACTTTTTTCTTTTGCTATTCTTCGAAGAATACCCAAAGCAAGTTGAAAAAACCAATGAATACGACTAGCACCAGCGTCTATAAATAACTTTATCAATTCAAGCCGATCCTTCACTCTTCAATTAGCCATATTTATAACGGCCATAAAATTCAATACAATTGCCACGGCAACGGCTTGCCTGTAATTGGCAGTAAAACATTCAAGGATATGACAATATTTTTTCAAGTCGTGTTTCGTTTTTTTTTGTTTTTTGTTGCTGGTCTTAGTGGATGGATTTTATTGCTGCGAGCCGTATTAAGGACCGTGCAAAAGTAAACGATAATTGAGATAACTTGAATAAGTTGTGCTGTAAGTGTTACTAAGATATAAAAATGTGAGCTCAGGAAATTTTGAAATTGATGGGAAAAATAAAATAATTTAAAATAATTAGACCAAAAGAACTTGGAACTGGAGAAAAACCTCGAAATAATCATGTAAGAGGAAGCATTTTATGGCCTGTTAGTTTAAGAAAAGTTATAATAAGTTATTACGATATTTTTCTGTGTTTACCGTTTCATAAGAAAATAATCGACCAATAATTCTTCTCCGCGACGCTGCTGTTCACCACAACACCAATTTCTTCAGAATTCAATGGTTTCTATATCATAACATAACCATTTTTATTGCACCATACGCGTGGGTGGTGGGTTTGTTAATAAATCCATTTAGATGAAACCCAACTTCGTCTAAAAAGAAGGATTTGTCGAGGGTATTATCATCATTCCGGTGATCTTCAAACTAATTCCAATGTTGCAGCATTGGAAGTCGAGTCTAGCACTGTTGGGTTTGGGAATCACTACGCCAATTTCACAAAATTTAACGAATCAGTGAACAATTTATTAATAGATAGATCAAGACATCATCTACTCGATGAAACTTTTCCCTTTCCGGTTGCTTTTGACCATTACGAAAATAGTTTTTAATGATAATAATAATAAAATATTTAAAAAAGAAAACTTGGCTTTTTTTTACGATTATCCTCTATTATTTTCAATGCAAAAAGAAAGACATAGAAATTACGATATATTTCATGAACGCTCAGTATATTGTAAAGTTCAGATATCACACATCATGAATTAAACAAATACCGGAAGCCAATTACACCTGATTTTGGGTGGGCACGCAATCTTTTACACGCCGATGTAACGGAAAATAACGGAGTTGAGATAATCGCATCGTAATGCTTATCTTGCCATTCACGTTCAACGTACACGTTTTCGGGGTCGGAGATAAGCATAATTACACCGAAAAGAGCGTCCATAATTGTACCACTTCCAACAAAATCTCCGCGACCACGTATAACAGCTTTATTATTTATTGAGTTATCCGTTTGATCACGAATATGGAAACAAACTTTAAAGACGAAAAAAAAAGGAACACCTCGAGAAGAGATTAAGACCAAAAACGGTTTATCGCGATAAACTCATCTTTCGTCCTTTTAAAGCCCAATTAGAGGAGCGTTTTCTGTCACCTGTTAATTGAATAATTGGAGTAGAGTTATTGTTCCGATTGTGGATGACGTTTGTGGCTTCGTAAGTGGAACGAATGGGTTCTGTTGTAATTACAATAATTTGAGCAATTTCTTTTGTTTTTACATTGGCGGCGATTGGATGCGTCGAACTGCAGTTAATAACGAGATTTTTTTGTATACACAGAAACAATGGAAGAAAAATATGATATTGAAGGCTCGAACAACCAATGACGTGGTAATTGGGTGTATACAGAGTGATTGATTTTCTAAGACCAGGTCCATCTTGGTCCTGTAATAAATGGCGTTCGAAATTTTTTTTTTAATTCTACTTTTACTTCTAACACCTTTAATGATAGCAAGGACTGTGAGGCAAACTACACAAAAGTATCGGCACACTCGGAAGATTCGGTCTGAAGATGAGAATCGATGCATCCTCGAAACAGTAACCAATTAAACCTTTGTGGTGCGAATTGCGTTGTTTTTAACACCTTTGTTTGGCTTTGGAGGAAAAAAAAACAACAAAATCACTACTTTTGATCTTCTAGCTAGTGCTGTCCAAGTTTTCATATGACGTTTCTGTTCTTTCTGACCATCAGTTTTTTTATTTTTCATCAGCACCATATTAGACTTTGACACCATCAGAAAGAGTCAGAATATGGAGAACTTTACATCAAAATAAGCTTAAATTATAAAAAATTCGTGTGAGCCACAAATATTTATTTTTATGATGGTTCCTTATGCAGTTTGACCTGCTAATTACAGGAATTACGACCATTTTGTGGTGTCTTCAATGGTTTTCGAGAAATTTGAGTTTGAATGTAACAAATTTATTCTTAATTTATCGCGGCATAAAGGCGACGTATTGGCTCACAATGCCCCAATTGTGAGGAATTGCTTAAGTCAAGGGTTTCCATACTTTTGGATTGGATATAGTGAAGTGATTGAATGGCTGAATTATTTTTTATGGGGGGTTGTTAAATACAATATTTTTAAAGTTGATGTCAAAATGCTTCAAAATGCCTTCGACTAAATTCCTGTAGAAGAACTATACAAAAGACAATTCAAAATGCCGGAAACCTTGCGCAATTTTGTATTAATAAAAATTACCAATTATTTGAACATTTACTGTAATTACTGGTTTGTTTTATTCCGTTTTTTTATTATTACTACTGTTATTGTTATTTTCATTAATTGTTACAAATAATGAGCAAAAGTTACATAAACTTTTTTATACAAACCTCAATCAAATCTCCCAGAAGCAAAAAGAAAAAACGGAACCCATTAAGTAGACAATAGAGCATGCAATCAACTTCTCGAATCCCATTTTCAATATCCATCACGTCATTACTACAATCTCCAAAGCAATTCTAATTTGTCGGGCTATCGTGAACCGTTAAATTCGCCTCAATAAGCGGCAATTCTCGTGCGCTCCGCAGGTACGAACGATATCCGTAAGATCTCTACTACCTTTCTGCTTTCTTAATTGCTGCAATTCGAAAGTGAATTTGGCGTGATATCAATCATAGCGTCGACTTGGCCTTTGTATTCTTTCAGCGAGATGCAGGGCGTTGTTAACTTAATAAATTAACGAGGAAATTAACGAGAAAAAAATACATGTTACGCTTAGGTAATTGTTAAAAATACATTGAAGGAGATTTAATTGTGATAAGTGGTTGGTTTTTAATTAGGAAATATCGTCAATGCAACTTTACCAAAAATAGAATCCGGTAACAAAGTTAATCCAAAAATCTTCAATCTTCAAGACTATAAATTGTCCAAACACAAAACAACACTTCCCCAAAACAATTTGGCCAACACTTAAAAAGAAGCCACAAACACTCTTCATCACCATAACGCATTTTGGCGGTAACTAAACTTGCAGCACAGTTCAGGGGTTGTACTTATAACCTTTGGACAATCTGCGAGCACCAATCACACATCCGGAACAGGAAGTAAAGATATATAGTCCTTACGTCATCGTTCAATATCGGAAACTAAAATCCAAAGGGATAGTCGCACGTGCCCCTATTGTTAGACCCTCTACTTCTTATTACGAACAATATTGTCGCGTATAACGAAGGGGAATTGATAATGATTGTTATGGGGACACCGTGAGAACTAACAGGACCCTACTGATTGGCAACCCAAACAATGGGTTTGAGTATGGAAAAGTTGAAGGGGAGATTGAATATATCTTATCTCTGAAAAACAAACATAACTTTTTGAAATGTTGGTGGATTATCAACGTTGAGAATTAGCAGATTTCAACTTTAATTTATGCAGTAATATCTCTTGTTTTAGCTGGGTAAATCAGTTTTGAGATTTTTCCGAATTTTACAATAAATGGTCATTTATGTTTGGTTATTTCTATTTAATATTCTTTTTAATCCATTTTTTAATAAACAGCAACTGGTAGTAGCGACAAGGAAAATGGGGGCTTTTAGATTAATAATAGATGATGACCTGTCAGTGATTTACTATAGCAAAAGAAAAAAATCAATCACCTGATGAAAGCGAATTTTATTAAAAAAAAAAATAAATAATACAAAAATTAAGGAAAAAAAAAACATAATTTCTTCGATTAAATTTAGTCAACTTAAACGTATCGCTCTTACAGTGTAGACCATGATGAATGAACCCGTATGCAGCAACGTCCTATATAACTAATGGCAATTAAATTAAAGAAAAGAAAAAACATCCAAATTAATTACGAACCGTACCAGGTCGTATTGATATCTGCCAGTTACATCGGATAAAATTAATTAGGTTCAGTTGCCAAGCGCAAAAGCAAAAGGGGAGCAATTGGCCAACCTGCCCGTCATCATCTGAACGACAGTCGTCTTCAACTTAAGTCAAGTCGATTAAATATACCGTTTCGTCAATTAGCCATCTTTTTAATTTAATTACTTAGGGCCTTTTACCTTAACACTTTGTCGAGATTCTCCAACGATATCTCGCGATCCTTGAATAATAGAATAAATTTGAATTTTGGACGTTTGTAAATCTCGCTATTTTGGCATTTTTCTTTTAATTTGAATTAAATTAAATTAAATTTTAAATCGAAATGATTATTTTTTTAAATTTTTTCATTGAGGAAGGTAATCACAAGTTAGAATGGACCCAAGTCGCCTAATCTAAGCGGTTTTTTTTTGTAAAAATGAACGTAGAAAGACGGAGATTGATTCAAAACAAATCTAGTTACAGCTTTAATTTTAACCAAAAACCCATCCATAGAGAAACAAGAAGACGTGGGTGTTTTAGCAGTCAGCTGCAGGTACACAGCATTGAGAATGCGAAGAGTGTAATATAATTGATAAGCCTGATGCTATCTGTCCAGGGATATAAAACTCATCATTATTAACTACTAAAAATAAATATTTATCATATGGGGGGGGGGGGGGGGTGAAAACACTAGATAATACACTACGAAAGAAGAGGATAAATACAAATTGACAAGAACAAAGGAGGTACTTCAATATTATGATAAAATAAAAAGCGAAAAAAAAATAAAAAAAAAAAAAAAAAAAAATGGAATTAGAAGGCGTAACTAAGTTAACGAAATACGCAAAAGGTCTGTTACGTATATCAGGACAGGGCCGTATTATCGACGAACCTGATTTATTGGTTTTAAAATTTTTAATAAATTGTAATCGATTAAAAATTTTCTACAATAGATTAAATTTAATAAATATGCAACGCCATTAAATAAAGTAATTTCGAAATAATATCTTATATTGTATTGTAGACTTCCGCGGTCGTTGCTTTCTTTTAAAGAAAATTTTCGAGTTGAAACCGTGTTGTGGTTGCATAAGTCTGCCGACGTTTCGCTCTCAGTTGCGTGGAGCTTCTTCTGAGCTGCTGCATTTGGCGTCGTTGCTATGAGGTTGGAAAAGGGGGAGGGCTATAACTGGAGAATTCGGATAGGAGAGGTTCCCATTGAAAATGTAACACGTAACCATCACCTCTATTGAGATTGTTGGAATGTTTGTAGATTTCCCTAGCTTCTGGGATCTTTCTAGAATAATAGTAGGGTTCAGGGGACAGAAGTTAAATAAAATCGGGTGACCGGTCTCTAGTTTGTGCTCGGCTAAGACAGAATCGGATAACCTCAGCAATCTTGTATAACGTTCGTTTTCCGCTACACGTGTGCTCACCGACCGCTTTGTTTCCTCGACGTATACACTACCACAAGAACAAGGGATCCGGTAAACATACTGGGCGTGTAGGGGAGAAGTTTTGCCTTTGACTGACTGAAGTTGGAGATTTTTTGCGGAGGTTTGATGACATCAAAACAATTTTTAAATTTATGACTCCCTGAATCCCTCTAACATTAATTCGACGATCGTTTTTCCATTTTTTTCTACTTTTACAGAAACACCAACATTGGCTAACATAAACGGTTACTCGTGGTAAATTAATTAAAAATTATTCCGATGAATTTTTCCTTATAATAACCATCATAGTGACGAATAAAACTCCTATATACACCATAGGAATCTTCTCCGAATCCAACTCTGTCCCCTTATGAAAGAATCAAGTTAGCACGTGTTTGTGGTGGCAGGTGCTGGTCGCACGCGGTAGTCTGACCCCTCTCGCATGCCATCACAGAAGCGTGGGAAACGATTCACTCCAAGCTTCCCAAAACAGAAGAGAAGCAGCGAGCACATCGTACCACTGACCTTCTCTCTTTCTACCAAAGCCTACTACTGATTTCTCGTCGCCGCCTTCTATCCTCGTCCAGCATGTAAATCCGTCTCCCTCTATCGAGTACGGACCCGTACTATCGCTATTTCTTTTCGATTCGCAGGAAAGCACGTAAGAGTGTCATTATTACTTTACATAATAACACTATCATTGTCCGACACGTTCATTTCCTTTTAATGGTTCGCCTCTTGCTTAAAAGAACGTGCTCGGTTGCGGTTCTCCCCCCATCCCCCCCTGTCGCCCCGCACCGTGCCGATTCCCCGTATTTCATTTCAACGGCATGTCATTACGATTTTATAACTCTATCCTTGTTCTATGCGCGAATCATATCGCTATCCTTTATTTTCGCTTTCGTATATGTGACGAAGATTATACACTATCACTCATAGAAGTGTGATCATATAAGCATTGGTAAAATCTAGGAAATACCAGTTCATTTCCGCGTATTTTGCCAAATGCGAGCGTGGTTACCATCTTCTTTAGGAGAAAGACAGGTAAAAGGCCATAGTTAGTGAGGTAACTAACGTATAAACCACGCCAGAGACGAAACTAACTGAGCGGGAAGGTCTAGTTTTAACTAACCCTGGCCGTGGAAGCCTACGTTATAATTTCAGAGTGGACCATGGGACCTGCAGTTTAAGCGAATAATAACTGGGGATGAAGCTTGGCTAGGTAAACCAGTAGAATCCTGGAACAAAATCAAGTCGAAAGAGTAGACTGCGAAAAATTAACTAGCTTCAAAAAAGGCGAAGACGGCCTGAAAAGTTATTACGTTAATGGACTATCTTGAAAAAAGAAAACTACACATCGTTATTTGACGGAATGAAGACAGAAATTGCAAGAAAATGGCCGCTTTGGAAAAAAAAGAAAGTTTTATTCCACAAGACGCATCTCTAGATTTCTTTCTTAAAATTGCAGTTGAATTATCTTGATGATCTTTTCTTAGGGGACAACCTGGTAATAGAGAGCGATCACACGACTTCTTTTCTCCGTTACATGCGTAAATCTAGCTATTAAATCGTATTTAATTGTCAACACGTATATTTTTCTACAACTTCCGTTCAGAAGCAAACTCTCACAAGCAACAGTGTAATTTTCCATCTTTGTCTTGTACAGAAAAAGGCTACCAATTTAGATTTTGTAACGTGGTTGGAGGCGTCTATTTTACTTTCTACTTAAGTTAAGCAACACGTTATATTCGAATTCGCCTCTTCCTCGTTCAACCAACAAACTAGCTCCATATCTCCGTCTCCGTTGAGCTCGCGTTCGTGAGAACGTGCTGTATTGGCCGCGGACATGCCGTCATGCGTGGCAGACAAAAAGGGCCGTGCGTTTTGGGAACGTGCATCTCTATAGATACAATCTATTTCACACACGTTCGGCGAGCACTCGATTGTTATTTGTTACCGGCTAGAGCGAGCCGCGCATCAACACTAGAAAAGTGGGGATTTGTAGTCTTGGTCTTTGTTTTTGGTTCTTGTCTTTGGTTTGTGGAAAAGCTCGTTTACTGAAAGAGTGGGTAAATGTAAATAAATTTGCAAAACCATCTTCTAGGTACAAACTTCAATATTTTTCCACTGCGACTCTTTAATTATAATAAATATTTATTTATTTGCCATTTGCAACTTTTACAACTCACAACATTATTAAAAGCATCATGTAGAGATAGTTCTGAGAGTATTTGTGCTCTTACTACTTTCTGTGAATTCCCGAAAAATAATTGGGACAATACATTCGTAACAATTAAATTTCTTGAGGATGAACCAATAGAGGTGCAGAGCGGGAGTTATTACGTACACCTTAATTAACGCTTGAATCCTACTCTTTAAGGTCCGCAAACGAGCACTCATACGTAAGAAAAAGCGGTTATATACTTGGTGAAGTAGGACGCGATATGTGTCGGATTCGTTTATCGCATGAAAGCGGTTTTTGTGCGATTTTTTGATGCGAAAACAACGCCACTGGAAGAGGATATCGGTTGTTAAGCGTCGGCCGCTTCGAAATCGACAAATATAATGATGAATAAGCGGGGTAAATACATAATTTCCCTTTATTTTCAGCGGAGCGCTTAATTAAATACTCCGCTTGTTTTATGCTTAGGTAATTAGCGATTTAAACAAGAAATATCTTCCAACAGGACGTAATTAAGGAGAAGTATACAGGGTGTATTGGGAAAATATCTTCTCTTGCTTATATCTAAAAGGTCATTGATTCTTTGTAAGAAAAAATTTGTATCTTCTTACAAATATATCTATAACTAAACGCAGATTTATTCTTTTTTTTAACTAATTCTATCTACTGCCTATAAATCAAACATAAAAAAAGGAAACGAGTTTCAAATTACGTTACATTTACCTCTACAAGGTCATCCGAAGGCATCATCCTTAACAAAAATGTTGGGGTACCGGTTTCGCATTTCAAGTACAAAAAAAAACTAACAAGAAAAAATTCGAATTCTATATAATGCTAGAAATGTCTAAAACGTAATATAACGCCAATTATCACGTCAATAAATTTTATTAATGGATAGTTTTTCCGAAATGAAAAAACAACAAAAAAACAATCGATCTGAAAATTCCCGCGTGAGCAGTTACCTTCATCATTTAGCAGGCAATAAAATGATATATCTACATGCAAGATATAAAACGAAAAAAAAGAACTGAATAAAATATTTGAGGACATGCCAAATGCTTGGAACTAATTAGAAGATGGCGGCTTGAGAATTCGAATACTTCGTATCAGTTTTATTGCGGCTAGTATCCGATGTACAGTTAGGAGCAAAATTCCATTTTTGTAACAAGACTGTTAGCAAATAGAGGAAGATACGACACAGAATTATTGTATCTAGCGTGCTTAGTCTAATTTTACAAAGTTTGAAAAATTTCACGTCTAAACATGTTAAAGACAGAAAAACAAAGTGTTTTCTGTAGATTTTTATTTATTTTCTAACATAATCTCCATTTCACTTTATTCACTTCTCCAAACGTTTCTTCAGCTTTTTTAGAAAAAAAATTGGATTTCAGAAGATCCTCAAAATATGGTGATGACATTCTCGTTCGACGTGAACCGTTGTCCACCGAGCCATTTTCTCAAATTTGGAAATAAAAAGAAGCCAATGGGCGCCAAATCCAATAAATACGATGGATGTTGTATTAATTCGAACTTTAAGTCCGTAATTTGGCCATCGAAATTAAGCACGTGTGCACCCATGCGTTTTCATGTAAAACGATCTTTTTCTTTTTCACTTGAGAAAAAGGCGTTCTCAATCGATTTCTTCCTCCAAGCGGTCCAATAATGAGGCATAATACTTTCTAGTTATTGTTTGTCCTTTTTCCAAGTAATCGGTGTAGATGAGGCTGGCCGATTTTAACGTCTTCGCCTTCAAAGACCCATTGTTTTGACTGTTCCTTTATCTCCGAAATGCAGTAGTGTATGTTATGTATCGACGAAAAAACTCGTCAGGATTGCGATGGAAAAGTATTAAAACAGCCTCGGAGTTGGCGTTTATTCTCTATTGAAAGTAAACGCGGCACCCATCTTTGCCCAGATTTTGTTAACGTCCAATTTTTCGTACAAAATTGAAAACATTGTACCTTGTGATATGCCTGTGGCCTCAACTATTTCGCGCATTTTGATTCGTCGAACTGTATCGTGGATTTTGTCAACCATGTCAAGAGTAGTCACTTCCACTGGACGTCCAGAACGATGTTCATCTTTTGTGGATGTACGACCACTCATATACTCAATGGTAAACAGTTGCTAACGCAGTAGCAGTTATGCCACGAACTTTATCCAACTCAGCTTTGATCTCTTTCGATTTTAAGCCTTTCATATATGAGTCTTTACTTGATGCTCGA
The DNA here is from genome assembly GCA_902654985.2 of Oryctes borbonicus. NCBI lineage: Eukaryota > Metazoa > Arthropoda > Insecta > Coleoptera > Scarabaeidae > Oryctes > Oryctes borbonicus. The sequence goes on along the minus strand of LR736871.1, from coordinate 4,671,519 downwards.
AACTCGCTTTTTTTCCATCTTTCTAGATAAACAAAAATTCTTTGCTTAAATCGACAGTAAAGATAAAACCATCTGATGGATATAACTGAGACTTTAACAGCTTCATTCTTCATTTTTTTGTGTACTACTCATTTTAATGGGTACTTAATTACAGAAGATAATTTTAATTTAGAATACAGGAAGAAGGACCTTATCTCGACTCCTGTTAGCTGTGCCGCTCCTGCTATAAGCTCCTTCAAGAGACAGCGGTGGCAGACAAGATCTGGCACAGCATGATTAAATTGTGCCAAACCTTATCTGCGCTTACCATCAAATTACCTTTTAATATATCTAAATAAACCCAGCGATCTATAGTTTCTTCAACAAACATCTCCAACCTATTCCAGAAGAAACCAAATTTCTAATTTCAATGCTTCGTTGACCATTCAACATATTCTCCCTTTCCCATCCGAAGCAAAAATATTACTATTTTTCCTATCTACACAAATATTCCATATTTAAATTTGCGCAAAAAACAAGAAAGAAACAGAAGGAAAACAGATAAGCAAAAACTACAGCGAAGCCATCACCGTTGCGTCGCTTGCTCGAATATCACGGTTGCCCGTGAGTCGCTACGATCCGAGAGATGAAAACGGTCACGGGAGCACCTGCCGTAGATTCCCACGCTACACCGGAAGTCTAATTATTGAGAACCACCTCTTATCATGTTAAAGATTCTCTCTCCGGTGGACGAATTATTGCCGCGTTCATTACTGTGCTCTTTCTTCACAACGTCCTCCATCCTCGTCGGTTATTGCCGCTTTTAAGGCACGCCATACCCAAGCTAAAAGGATATTATAGGTTGCTGTGGCTATCTGGCGACGCGCGGTTGTATATTGACGATTTGGCTTGTTGCATATGTAGATTTAATTCGTTTTGCCGTTGTCCGTTTTTTGTTGGTTGTTTTTGTTGCGTTTGGCCTGCTTAATTTTATGTTTTTGTTTCGGTTGACCGGTCTTCTCTTTTAATATAAGTTTGATTTATCAACTTTGACGCGTATGTTGTAATGTTTTGGTTCGGTATAGAAAAAATTATAATACTTAATAGATAGATTAATTATCAATAAATATCAATGTAGTTTTGGGACCAGCGAAATTGTTGTCTGTCTCATTTAATTCCATATGCTGTCTACCACTGATTACAAATAGTAGTTCTTTGAGCACCTAAACCAAGCAAAACTTAGATTGATCTCATCTCCATTTATTCTATTCCCACAGGTCAAAAATCAGTTGCAAAATTTACATTTTCTCGGAGAGAAAATATACGACATACTTAGCATTTTCGAATAAACTTCTAAGAAAAGAAACATTCATCAATCGAAAATTTCTAATATTCAGCTATAAACGTCCATTCTCAACCCATCTATCCATATTCATGAGCGTATTACGAAGATATATGCCTACATTAGAGACGTGTCTCATCGTATACCTGAGCAGCATTTTTTCTTCGTCAACACATATGTAGTTGTTCGATGTGGTTACAACGACATGATGACATCCGTAGACTAACTGTCCTAGCGCGGCTAGGTGTCCTTGGAAGGTCACGGATGCCTGGACGTACAAAAAAGTCATTATACATTTTAATCGGCTTGTGTCATTTGTAAACAATGCCCGGTGCTTCATCGTAGAATATACCGGCGTTTGGACGTGTTTCTTGGACGCGCTGATCGGTTGGGAATAGAATGTTATACGCAGAAATATGTCTTCTAGTCTATGGTCTAACGATATACTCTATTATTAGATGGATTAGAATCCATCTGAAGATCTTTCCCAATGCTTTGTAAATGGTTCCGTGTCTTTTTTTTTTCTTTAATTTATGGGAAATCAGGGATGTGAATTTTCCTCCGAAAACATTTTAAGCCTATTTTGAGTAAAGTCTCTAAACATACCAATGTTCACTTTGAAGCAATAATGGTAGAAATTATTGCAAATCCCTTGATTTGGTCAGCAGTACTATCTCCTAAAGACATCTAGTATGCTGTACAAGAAATATATAATGCCAACCTCCTTAGAGGAAGGCTGTTGACCCACGTTTCCACATGCAGTAGGTTCGCATTGACCACTAGGAATTGCCCGCACGAGTCCGATTCTTCATTGGAAGAAGACCAGTTGGTCAGCAGTGCTACCCATGTTAAAGAAGTTCCCTTGTCAAACATTGATGGATAACGATCGGTACTGATCTCTCGAAACCTACCTCACATCTTGCCCGCCGGAGTCTAAGCAGTAGCGACAACGTCGGCTCAAGTACGACAATTATCGGCTCTTCGGAGTCCACGCCGCTGGTCACTGCAACTATCGACCAGCGACGGAAACGGAACTGACCGTATGATACGATCGGCCCGCCCGTGATATAAGTCTAAACGACGGGGATGGCCGACTCAGGACTTTACCCAAATCGCGCCGACGAGATCTTCGTTACCCAGAAACCTGGAACTGAGTCAAACCACGATGGCTAACCGCAGAGCCTAGTATCCAGGTAAGGAGCTCCTGGCATTAGCATAAATCTAAAAGGGGAATCCTCCAAAAAGGCAATAGAAAATATATAATTCTATTAAAAATATACGACTTCCAGTACAACCTGAAGTAAAACGAGTGCAAAAATAGACCGTGTCAACCTGCAACAAAATTCGCCGGTAACGCCAACGCTGGATAAAACCCTGAACAGCTCCATCAATAATAAAAACGTCAACGCGTGAGAGACTAGGAAAAGCCGTCCGCCAAGCCGACGGCGTAGAGACGCGCTCGGTGGTAAAACAAGAACGTAATGACGATCGTCCGCATCACCGATTGCTAGATTACGGGGAGAGACCAATCAGTTAGCGGAAGCGGCAATCAAAGCCGACCATGGAATACGGCCCGCTTGATTCTCACGGTGCACGAGCCCCACGCCTACTACGAGAGGAGCCGTTGTGTTATTTCTTTTTTTTTTTTGTTTTTTTCCCTCTCTTTTTTTTTTTCTCGCTGCGATGGTATGCTCGATCGCGACGTGAGATGCTCGTATGTTCGTTTCCCTTTTGACTGGAGCTTTTTATGTCTTTTACTGGATTATACCGATGATAATCGTTACGATAATCTTGATGATAATTGATTCTAGTTATAGAGCGTATCCTGAGCAATCTAGAATCCAAATAAAAAATATTCAGAGGCGCGCTCTGCATAATACGAAATTGCATTGAAGCATACAGGATGTTCAGTGTTTACTACAGGTTTTTTTCTTTTATTAAGTAGAACAGCCTGTGTAGTCTGAAAAGTTCCAAGCCTCCATATGAAGATGAGGTTCGTCGTTGTGCATTAAAAGATACATTTGAAAATTTCGGCCATGTTAGAGCCATTGATGCCACGCTTTCCAAAGCTCTGTCGAAGCAGATTAACCGAAATAAGTCAAGGATTTTATACACAGTTGATCGTTGCTTGAAGTTTCCGGCTAGTACGAATATATTTAAGTTTCATCATCTGTTACGAAGTTTTAAAGCACCTGTCTCGAATTTTTTCAGCTTTTCCTTGCATCAAAAATCAAATAAAATAAAAAAATCTGTCCAGAACAGACCATCCAACGGCTTAACGTGAACAATATTTCTGCGTTCGATACATCAGAAAATTCTAAAAATTTACCAGGATATAGTTATTAACTGGACACGTTTTCCAGATAGAGCCTAAACAGCCTAAATCCAATCCTGTACCTATAAACGCTTTCTTTTACGTCAAAGTGCACGCCATTCGGCTTCCTTTCAGCGAGCAAGCACGCTATTCGCGCACCATCTAGCCTCTCTATCCACGGCAGATATCTTTCTGCTATATTTAGAAAACGGGGATTATGTGGCTCGTTCTCGCCATTTTCCCACGCTCCAAACGCGAAATGCGAAAGGCAATTATTGCCCGGGATACACACGCACACCAACACAACGGCGGAGTCGCGATAACTACCAGCAATTCCGGCGCGAACTTCTTGAATAGGCAAGAAAAGAAGAAAGCTGATGAACTTAATCGTTACGCTGCACCATTCCAATTACCTATTGGTTGGCGGGATGCTGTTGTATAAGCGTTTCGTTTTTGTCTTAATCTCTTTCTTTATATTGTGGAAAATTTTTGATTTAAAGATTTTTCGAAATTATCGCCTTTTAAGCCAAGTTCCTCTGCAAGATTAATTGTCCAATTTCTTCGAATGTTTTTAATAATCCTCTTTAAAGTAATCCTATGTAATTGGATCAGACTTTTAAGAGTTGTTGCTTGGATCATAGATCTTCCATATTATTAAATTAGAGCATCTCAAAAGTATACTGACGAGTTTTTTTTTTTTTTTTTTTCTCGCAGAAAGAAGATTTCTTTAAGTCTTCTTACTTTTATGTTGTCATCGCGTGTTTGAGTACCCGTTTCCGTTTTGCAATATATTCATAATGTTTTCCTAACTGTACTTAACTACGGTTGACTGTCTCGCGAAAGATCGAACCATGCGGAGGCAGCCAACTCGGGCACCGTTGAACAACGCGGAGGAGGTAAGTGCTGTTTTCCAATACACACTAGCGCCCAAAGAAACTGTGACACATAAATTGAGTTAATGCGAAATCAGCACCCCGAATTCTCCCAAAGTAATTCGTAAACGCGAGAAAATGGTAAATATTTATGAGCATCTTTAATTTATGAACGATGTAGGTGATACCAATTTCCTGAGTAACATTTAGGAACGCAACCTTGGGTAGTTCCAAGTTATTCAAATACTTAATGCTCCGTGCTCATTGTTTTAAATACAATGAAAAAGTTATAGGCGTTTTGATACTGATGAATTTGCACTTGATGCCATCAGAGTAGGTTGCATTTACCAAGTCTTGATGAAAAATTAAACCTTTTTCATTCTCGAGCGGTGGTGCTTAGTCCCACAGTGTATGACCTAATTTCCTAGAGTTCAGAACCTTCTTAGATCGTTAGTAAATCAAAGAAGAGACCCCGCAAAGACCATTACCGATTCTTGTAATCCTCAGCTCCCTAGCACTCAAGGCTAAAATTAGTCGCTAAATGCATCCCAACGTTGCTGGAGCCGACTCCTTCGAGAAATTACAACCCTACGCTAATGGGTCCGACTCTGTCTAAATTGGTTGAAACCGTTACTCGCAAGATACTTTACCCAAATTTCAGTCTGGCTTCGGGATAGGATACAAAGCTTTCTCTGCTCCCATCAATGGTATCAACCGTACTCTGCTTTTTGCCTTACTATGGATGTGGCAATCGAGTTATTCAATAGTTTACAAGTTATCTGTGTAACCGCTATCAGATAGTGGATGTTGGTGGCCAGCTTTCGGGGGAACTTCTGGTTCAAGTGGGAGTTCCCCGGGGAAGTATACTTGGTCCATTGCTCTTTGAGATTTTTTTCTGCCAATCTGCCTTCTGGACTTGGGCCTGGTTGTTGTTACCATTTGTATGCGGACGATACACATCTCTATATATTTCCTCCACCGATCACTGGGATGTTGATTTTGTTGAACAAGAACTCTGCTACATATGATGATTCGATCCTTCCTAACCCACAATCCTTGCTATTATTACTCATAAATATTCATTTAATGAAAATTTAAAAAAAAATTATTTATTTACTAATCTTGCAAGTAAACGAAATTATTTCGTTTAAAATTAGCAAACCTTCCGAAATACGAGCGTGACGCAATCTCCACGAACGACAGTATACGTGCAGATCGCGCGGCATTATTATAGTAACCGTGATGCGGTAAGTATATAAGTGTACCAGGTGCCACGTACCGGGCGACAGGCGGGCATCTGCAACAGCTCGTGGGAAAGCGACACAACGCCGGTCTCACGACGAAAAGGACCGTGTGCCGTTCTATCCGCGCGCATCAACCATAGCCTAAGCCAAGTTGAGGCGCGCTCGTCGAAAGCTGATACGGATGATGCTTTCAAACGCGGGCCAAACGCGTTGCCCGGACTGGCGGACGTGTTCACCTCACCCGGGGTCCGACAGACGCCGTACAGACGCTTCCCCTATATAATAGACTTTGTTCTCGTCGTTCTTCTCGCTCTAATAACTCGGCAGCTAAACGGATGGAATTTAATACTGCGTCTATTGGAATGTTTTCGAAGATTAATATTTTAATATTTTTTTAGAATATTAATGACGTAAGAATTTTTATTTATCAGAGGGTAGGAGTTGACGCCTTTACATTATATTTTTGATCTATATTACCACTAAGGCGTTTTTATTTATTTTTATTTACTTATACAGCATGAGCCATATATCAGAAATTAAGCAGGTTCCAAATTAAAGATGTAATTAGACGATTAATTAAAAATTGTTTAAAATATGGATAATTTAGGCCAAAAACTATAAAAAATAAGTTAACTGCCTTATTGATTTTATACCAGCCTAACTCTATACCTTCAAAAGATAGCAACAACATTATAAATCTCGCGAATCTCCATTGTAAGAGTGCTAAAAAAAACACAAATTGAGACCTTCTTCACACCAGCAAGTACAAAACTTGCATCCGCAGAATTTTCTCGGAAGGGTACGTTTGTGCTAATTTACTACAACTTGTTAGAAAAATCAAAACTTAACGAAACTTCAACACACACAATGGTCACTTTTGGACATCCAAAAATCCCCAATTACCGATAATCGCGTTTTTTCCGATACTTTTAAGTGGCGAAAGGTATTTCGACAGATTATGTAAAATTGTCGAATAAGTACTTTTTGTATTGTCAATTGTTTAGTCTGCTGCAACTTGTTATCAAATGGATGGTGTACGAGTCCGCAACACAAGAAATTTCCCCTTATCTTTTGAGAGGCTATTTGAAGGGAAGTGGATAACAAACGAAGGTGCCTCCGCGTTCTCCAAACTTGGCACCACAGGATTTCTTCCTCTAGGACTATGTTCAGGATAAAGTTTATAGTAACTGTTAAAGACGCCAAAGAAGGAATACTTTTAATACTGAATTCCTTAACAAAAGTACTACAATTAGAGAGAGCCTCTGGCGTGGTTTTGGCGTTGAGTGTGGCTTGTCCTCTCCTAAAGAAGCCCCATGTGATTATGGGCGAAACGTCGAGTTCTCGATTAACCATGATACGCTCCAAATTTAATTTTAACCGACTCTGGCCGTGGAACCTTACTTTATTACTATTTAAAATATTTGAGGTGATTAGAATAATAATTCAAAAATCTTCCTGATGCTGTTGGTTCTTGACACCAGTCTTTAATCATCATCATATCTCAATAGTAAAATGGAGGCGCTGGTTAAATGAGTTAAATGGATGAAGAAGAGTACAATACGGATTGTGAAGATAATGTTGCGTGTGTTTTGACGAGAATCCATTATTGCTTAAGAATATCCATCATCAATTGTGAGAGAATATTAGTGAATAAAGAGCCACGATCAATGATGCTATCATTATTGATCATGGCTCTCCAGCCCAAGGAATTGAACCGCTTTGGTATAGTGAATAAAGGTACAATCTAAAAATATTATAAATTTTAATAATGAATTGCAGCACAAAACCCTCAATTTTGTGCTGCAATTGTTAATTAATCTATTAGTATTCGCGAAATAAATTTTGAAGGGTTTGCTTGAGTTAATGGAACTAATATTGGGACGAGGTAGAATAATCATAATTTAGGAAAATTACAATTATAAGTTGTTTTAGTTTAATAGAAGCATTTTTTTCTTTTAAGATTAATCTTCCTAAATTTTTTAACCAACGACAAAGAAATTAACAGATATTAAAACTGATTTTATTCTTATTCACAAATGGTTATAATAATGAATTATTTTCGAATAAATCTTATAATAGGGGAATATTATTAAACCATTTTTGCAGTAAATAGCTTTCCCAGAATCATCATGGTAGCTTATAAGCACCGGCTATTGTTAATGTTCTTAGGTTATCTTCTTATTTGCCAACAGTAATGAACTAACAATAAAGTAGGTCAAAAGCATAGTGTTATTGGTAAAATATTCCAATCTTAAGTCTTCTCTATCCACCAGCTGAAAGGTCATTATTTCAATAAATTTTGCTCTAATTTCGCTTTGTCCAATTGAAAATCAATAAACCATGATTGAAATGGTAATTTCAATATTAAGCTTACAGTTATCAAACTTGCATAACATATATAAAAAATTGCTTCTCATTGTTTCTTTTTATAAAAAAACCAACGTACCCCTTCTAATTCTTTTTTTTTTATTATTTTTATAGAATATCCACCCCAAAAAAAATTAACCATAATTACTCCACAATCACAAAATTAAAACGACTCTAAAACATAATACGTAGTAACCCCATCTAAACGACCCCTTTTAAAATAACAACAGAGGTACATAGCGTCACATTTTTTTTCCCCCGGCACTCTTGACTACGTGAAGCCTCTATAGGGTTCCCAAGGGGATCCTACGATGAATGGCGAACCGTATCACATGGGTATGCATCCCCCACTACTACGAAAACACGACGTCGTCATATATAAGCAACTGAAAGGCATTCCCAGACATCATTCAATCTTCCAAAGTTATCGCAGTCAGTCAGTCAGTCAGGGAATCAGTTTTCGCGTCTACACTTGTGCTCGTGAGAATCGTGACATCGTGTATAGTGTCGTACGAAAACATCTCGCCCTGGGAGTTTGTGAATTGTGCAGAAAAATTTGGGAAATATGGCGCCTACTTCGTACATGGTACCAAATGAGTATAACGAGGAACCAATTTCGAGAACCTATCAATATCGGAAAGTGATGAAGCCGATGTTGGAGCGGAAGCGAAGAGCAAGGATTAACCGTTGTTTGGATGAGTTGAAAGAACTCATGGTGGCGGCTTTACAGAACGAAGGTGAAAACGTATCAAAATTAGAAAAAGCCGATATCTTAGAGTTGACCGTTCGCCATTTACATAATCTAAAACGCCAACATCAATTGGTGGTTGGTCCTGAGCAAAGCTATGCCGATAGATTCAAAGCCGGATTCACTCAATGCGCCCAGGAGGTATCTCACTTCATAGGAACTCCCACTCAACTCATAGATCCAGTATCTGGGAGGAAATTAATGCAACACCTCAGTTCCTGCGTGAGACAATTGGACAACATTCAAATCCAATACAATCCGCAAAGTTACACACCTCCGAATTCTCCGAAAAACTCGAGTCAACCCCAAGTGACACCAGTATGGAGACCATGGTGATCCAAGCGACTTTCTCAGGATGTAACTCTAATTGTTCTTTCACATATTGAACACCTTTTGGAAAATTAGCTTTATACTTTTAAGATATGTTTAGTATTAAGAATAATTTCGAAAAATTTAGAAAACACACTCAAAATCACTGAAAATGTCTTCCTATTCATTTTATAATTAATATCAAAAAAAATCTACGATATTACTTTTTCTAATTAGATAATCTTAATTATGTTAATATTAATAATGGTAATAATTAAAAAAAAAAACTGATAGCTTTAATGCTGTGATAAGTAGTAGGGTTCTTATGAATATGTTATTTCTGGAATAAATAAGGATGATATAGTAATAACTTTGTTATATTTAGATAATCTTATACGATGTTTTCTTTCTTAAATATTAATAAAGCATTTTGTACCTGATTGATTAAAATGTGTTTATTTTCTGGTTAATCATTAATACATATTTGAAAATATGTTGGTGTGGCAGGAATACGATTTTTTTATAATTTGTTTTAATAGAGTAAAATGTATGTTGTATGTTTTTTTCTTTTGTAGCAAAAAAAAACACCAAATAAATATAACTTTTTAAACATATAAAATTTAGTTTTATTAATTTTTTAATTATAAATTTAGAAAATATTTTTAAATTAATTATATTTGCATCAGAATCATTACAATGGCGATCTCTTACGGACACTAGCTAGAACTAGTTAAATCCACATTGAAAACAGTGTGGAGAACTGTAGTACAATGAGGTTTAAATAAATTTCCTGGCTAATAGAATGCGCCAGCTGTTAATATTGTTAAATTCATTTAACACATTTTTGAACTCTTCAAATGTTAAAAAAAAAATTCCGAAGTCTTCAATATTACTATTGTTTAAATATTTGAATCTAATTTAAAATAAAAAAAAATCGAAAAAATTTTTTTCTTATTTCTAATTTTTTTTATTATTTATTCTTTAATACTTTACGATTTTTTCAATTTTGTAATAACTACATCATGACAAAATCTACGCATTACTGATCACTCATTCGTTTATTTTTGTTTCACATTTGCAACAGAGCGTCTAAATTTTTGTCGCAGAAATTGTTTAAACATTGGAGTAATAATTTATTATTTAGTTCATATATTACTGGAGGAGATATTTTTAAGTTTATTTTACTTTTATGAATAAAAACTTAATTAGATATCTTGCTAGTTTCGCAAAGAAATGTACCCTTAAAAAATCTTACCGCCTCTAAGCTTTTATCGGGGAGTGTACTTTCCTGAGAAAGCTCTGATTGACTTTCTATTTAAGTAAAAGATCTATACGCCTTCTCACGTCCACAATAGTTTCAGCAGTTCGTTTCCTGACTGTCTACCGCTACCGCTTCTACGACTTATTGCAATAGTTCCGTGAAATTCCGCGAAAAATCCACAGTGCGACGAATAATTTGTTTATTTAAATCAACATATAATACTGCAAAATGTGACAATTTTCAGTCATAGTTGCATGGAATAAGCCCATTCCCCCAATCCGTCGCTTTTGTTCGTTACGACAATAACTTTTTTTTATGATAAATGCTCGGTAATCTGCTTTAAAATTGATAAAATACGAATTTGAATTGTCAAGATTGTCAATGAATAGATATAGTTGTGATCAACATAAAAAATAATTAAAAAAAAACATGGTGCTATCGATTTTGGTTTTTCGGATAGAGCATGAAACTTTTTCCACACTATTAGTTAATAAAGCGATAATTTTATTATGTTTATTAGAAAACGATGAAAGGCAATATTCTACAAAAGGTCATCACAATATTAAGTAAATAATAATATGATTTTACGAATTTTGCTGTCCAGGCTAATCAATCATTTTTTATATTTATATTAATTGTAGTCGTAATCGCAAAAAAATGAGATTCAATGACGCATTAAAATAAACAATTATCTTTAAGACAGGGAACATTTCTTAATTTTTACTGATATGGTTATACTTTAAAGCTTGCATAAAAGAGCAGACAGTCGGTAAAACCGGGTTGTCCCGGTGCAACAAATTTTTACATTGTTTCGTTAATACTTCCAGTTAGTAAGACACGGTTTTCCGTAACATCTTAAGCTTTTAATTAATTAAAAAGAAACATATTGTTCTATTTAAAATGTTTATGAAAAGTCCCTTTATTCGTTATAAAGTCACAATCCACAAGAACTAGATTAAAACTGTATTTGATGCACCAAATAAAGCTCTATTAAACGAAACCAAGACTATTAGAATCGATTAAATCCAACAGAAATAATCAATATTTATCTGAAAAGGCGGTTGACGTCACCTCACCATTTTAGTTGTAGTTTAGAAGATACGATGAAAACTTTTTAAAATTTGTCGCCATCTGCCGGTGATCTTAATTATCATCAAAATTATTTCCGGCATTTTCTTTTGTTCACATTTATTAAAAAATATTTTACCCGAAAGCTCTGTGATTACTAGTTTCCAAGATGTTGCCGGCTTATTTGGCCACCCAGTATATAATGGAAGCAATAAATTTCGTGAAAGCACGTACTTTTAACTTTTAATAAACAAAAGAATGTATCATATTGGTAACGTTCCGAAAATATTCTTATCATATTGTTGTTATCAACTTATCAACCGATTTTATCAATTTCTTTAGCCTTTTAGCCGATAACATTATTTCATTGTACCCGTACCCCGCAAATAATAAGCCAGCGTATTTATCAAGGAATCACCAAGTAATCCCAATGAAATGATAATCTTGTAACGTCAAAGCGTTTGGATGACGTTCCCCGGAAACCCCAATGCAACTTTGATAGGTTTCGAAATAAATTTCAATAGAAGAACCAAACTAAACGTGTTTAATTTTCAACATAATGTTAATGCGTAATCTTACAATGTATGTTGTACACTTAGATGGTAAACCACAGGTCTCATTTCCTGCTTCATACTATTGATAAATTGCCTGGCATGAACGCTGTTTCCTCATTGTTAGTTGAGAAGGAAGTATTCCTGCAAGCATAGAAAATCACCTTCCTTCGCTTTAAAGTATTTATTTATAGATCGAATCTAATATGGAAAAATTATTAGCTGTAACTGGGTTTCTGTTGGTTCTAGTAGTGTGTTCTACTTCTGCAAGGAGCATTGATGAACCGTCCAATATCGGTAAGCATTTAATATTCTAACCGCTACGTCAATTATTCTCTATTTCCGATCTCATTTCTATCGGAAAAGGTCACTCCAACACTTTTATTAAAACAGAAACATATGGCTCAAAAGAATTTCAGAATGTTGTTCACAATATAAAGTTAGTGAAGAACATAAAAATTAAATTGTATGAAGGAAATTTACAGAAATGAAGGCATTTTAAAAAATTCCAATTTAGATCCCTCAAATTACAGCTTTTACGCTTTGTTAAATCGAAGGGGATCACACCCAATTTATCGTAAATTTAAAAATACACTCATCTGTGAAGATAATCACAACAACAACGCTGAACGATTTTGTATTGAAGATTCACGTGATTGTAGAAAGCTGCACCCTCTTCAAAGTGTTGTTTTTCATTATCATGTTAATATATTGGAGTAATTTTATTTTGCAATAAAATATGCTTTAAAGGCAAAAGGCAGCTAAGTTCCTAATAATTTGGCAAAAATTAAGGATTTTCCTGTATAATATTCTCATGGCGAAACATGTTGGAGACGCGAATAATCATTTCATTTACTTACTCTTTCAACCATTATAATCATAAGAAAATTGCGTAATTTATGATAATTTAATTGTTGATCGTTTATCTGTACAATTTACCCGTCCTTGCGTAATTTAAAATCTTAATTAAGTTTTGAAATATATTAAAATTAAATTGGTTTTGTTATCACGTTACTAACCGAAGTGTTTTATGAAAATATATAACACAGAAACTATGACAAAATCTACGTATCATCCGGGGATACGCCGAATTTTGTAATAGTTTATTCGTAAAAAAAAGCACAAAATTTCTTTGTTTTTATTAGTGTTATTTCAATTCAATTTTTTTTTCAATTTTGTGTTTTTCCAATTCATTCACTGTGATTTCAACCATGAATAATATGTTGAAAAGAATGATTTAATTAACGAAGAATATATTTCAAGGTTAAATAAGGTAACCATGAAATTTCAAACTGGCAAACATTTCAATTATCCTCACCACACCAACGAAAAAAAAACAAAATATATTAAATATTTTTTATTCAGCGAACCAAAATACAACAATAGCGAGCGCAAAATATTTAGAATTGTATTCAGCCACATCCTACGATTTTTCTAAATTTTGACAAAAACTGCGTCGGGAACGGATCATTTATCAAGCCACGCGATGTTTATGTTAACAGGAATTTTATGAAAATTAATGAAAAATTTAATTTTTTTTTAGTAACCGCGTAAAGATAACTCGATATATATTTACGTGCGCCACAGAAACGGAAGTGGAACAAACTAGATGATTTGGTATCTGGTATTAACTTACCAGAAGCAAAAATTGCCGTGAAATTAAATGGTAATAAATTATAAAGGGACCAACGTTTAATTTCAAGCATCATCTGGAAGATATTTACTCCAAAAATGCAGAAAAGTATATCATATTTGCTGCATAATCTAAGCTTCTAAATTATTCAATGCTGTTGCTCTATCTCTCCCTTCATTCTCGGGAAATAATCCACGAACTCGTTGGCCGAAGTGAAATGAGGCGCCATCTCGTTGAAACCAAATGTCGGGATGCAGAAGTTGTAAATTCACTGGATTAGGTTTAATTTTTTTTATTCGTTGTACAATTTGATTCGACAGTAGTTCTAAGCAGATAGCTGACGTTGAACCTCGAGGCTTAAATGTAAATTTTTAATATGGCAATATCTGCAAATATGCCTATTTACAGAACCATTTAACATAAAGCTAGCTTCATCCGGAAAACAATAGTGTTGGTAGAACTTTAATTAATTTCAATCTTATTGGTGATAATTTCCCTGCACTAAATATGGTTCGTATGGGTAAAGTTTAGACCGCTCTAGTATTTTTCTTGTTGATCTCCACCAACCACCAATTTAATTGTTTAGCGTAATATAATCATTAGTTGCTGTCTTTGGTCTTTGGTGCAAAACTTGAACGATTCTTTACGTTTCTCAAATCGTTGAATAGTTACAAATACGGTTGATCTTCTAATTGATGATCTGTTTGGAGCAGTAACATTAAATACATGACAAGCCTCCGAATGAGTTCGATCAGCGAAACCAACGATGATTATTAGTAATTCAACTCTTCTTTCTTATTAAACAAAATAAAACGTTTGTTATTCCACTTGGTGCAATTAATATAATTAATAATGGCTGATCGACAACTACACGTCCTCGTTTAGAAATACTTTTTACGTATAACCTGTACATTTATTTAGTAATAAATTTAGTCCGCAGGGCAATTGGGGAATGGATAGATCACGTAAATCCACCAGAGTTTGACCTTAGAGAAGTACCAAATGACATAGAAATTGACGGTTCCGGAAGTTACGGTTCCGATGACGAAGATTCAAGCAAAGAATTCGAATCATCAGAAGAAAATTCAAAGGAATACATCCCAGATGAAAGAGAGAAGTCGTCCAATATGATTTTCAATATATACGAATAGATGTTGTTGATCGTATATTTATAAGCACTTTGCAAACCTATTCTACTTATAAAAAAGAAATGAGGTAGTATTAATTTCTCTGTACGTCTAAGACTTTTTATATAATAAATAAATTAAGTACAATCTGTAATTGTAATAAACCAAATAAACTGTATTTGGGATCATTTTTATTATTATTACTTATAATCACACACATGAAGCCTTCAG